>OENT01002266.1:4571-25195 GCA_900239685.1 Rotaria macrura | reverse complement strand
TTACGGCCCGAAAATGAACCGTATTGACCCCGTTTGTTACCGTAAATACTGCGTTTTAACAACATTTTTCGTGCATATTCGGACCGTAAACGATACCGTTTTGATCGACCTGGGTTATACTGAGCCAATCATCAAACATATTTATGACAAGATTTTCACTGTGGTCGTATTGAGCCGCATATTGTCGTTAATGATGATGGCGATTCGAGCTGGGAAGCTGTGTTGTTGTAAGTTGAAGAATTTTCCAAGGGAAGGACCGTTGAAAATAGAATCATGTTATTGTTTGTACTCCAGAAATCTGTTTAAATGTGGTTCGAACGAAGTACGTAATATTTGAGAAGACGGGTTGATGAAGGAGTATTGATAAAAAACTACTTGAACTATCCCGTATCGATCATTGCGAATGTTCGTAACGGCATCGTAAACGGCGAAAAACGGCGCTATGACGAGTCGTAATCCGGCAACCTGTTTTATGACCTATTGTTGAGTGCAGTAAACGACCATCGTTTTTACAAGAAATGGTCATCGTTTTTCGCTGTATGCTAGCCGTAAAATGGTATTCGAAAAAAAACGGTCTCCATGCAATATTGCTTCTCGCATTACTTTCGGAGTACCGGTTAACGGGTAACATACGACGAAAAACGGAAGCTGTTTCTTGTAAAAACGATGATCGCTTATTGCACTAAGCGTTAGATTATAAAAGGGATTGACGAATTATGGCCCGCAATAGCACCGTTTTTCACCCGGTTTAGACCGTTTTCGGTCGTTTACGACGCCGTTTTCTTTGACCTGGCTGTTGCAGTGAATTCATTTTGATGACAATGTGAAAAATCGTTAAGCATCACAGCAAAGATTTGAACAAGAAAAGGATCTCGTTCTTGTTACCTGGAATCTTGTCAGTCCCTTAAGGATCTCACTTATGAAGAAGAATAAATTGTACAGTTTAAACACATGTTCTTTGAAATAATACTAAATTGATTCTTTGAATAGGTTGCTACCAATATTTCAAGAAATATTTCTTCTTAAGTTATGAAAAGTGTAACCAAACAACATCTTCTCGTTATAGGAAATGGATACACATCAGAGATGTCGGCCTGACCTGGTGCCTGCCAGGACAGGCCCCCTGTCCAGGCTGAATTTTGAAAATTTGGCCTGGCTGAGAAGTTATATTGATTTCTTCCGTAACCATCTTGAAACATTAGATTCTTTTAACTGTTGATCGTGTTCCTATAAGCATATATTGTTTTTTATTATTGTGTTAAAATATCTTTCGACTATGTGAAATACAGATGATATTATGAAAAAATCTCAATAATTCAAGTTTTTGTCTTCTGAAAACTATTTATGATGATTGTCTCTTTGTTTTAATTTTCTATTTTGTGTAAGAACTGGTTATTTGTTATCTTCATGAAAATAATTTAAATTATTGAAACTGAAATTTTACACCATTTTGAAAAATCAGAAATATCACTTAACCTGGTTTTGCCTGCAGGCCAGGCTAGGTCAGGCCAAAAAGCCAGCCAGTCCACAGAGCTCTGACCCCCAGGCTGAGTCAGAACAGGCCAGACCAGCCCGGAAAAAAGTGGCTTGTTGGTATCTCTGACACATCCAAATAGATATTTTCTATCGAAATCAGTAACAAAAGACAATACAATAAGTACGTCGAACTAACAAACATTGTTGCCACTGTTGATATCACTTGATTCGATTTAGTTATGAGATATTTGTCAACTTTTCATCCTGTTCTTTGCACTGTGTTATAGGAAAGAATTGTCTTATGATTAGTGGAAATGTGCTTGTTTATTCGATGAAGTGCAGGAATTTCAAAAGAAAAAAGCTTGTGAAATCTTATCACATTTGATCTTTTATTAAAAAGGAAAAAGAAAATTCAACATATACTCTGGAATGAGTCTTGCTTATGTATAAAATATATTTATATAGGTATATAACAAAAGAATAAATAGATGAAGATTTTTAGTTTTAATTAACTATCAAAATCATCAACATTAATTCGCATGGTATTTTGCGGTGATTTTCGACGTACACTTGTTCCATTCGTTTGATTTCGATCGTTTTCATTTCTATTGCGTTCACGATTCAAGCGTTTTTTTTGTTTTTCTCGTTCAATGGCTTGTCGTTGATTTTTATCATATGGTGTGTCGAAATCGTCGACTGTCAATTGTTCACCTTCGAGAACACCGATGACAGTTAAATCAGTTAATTTATAAGGGTCCAGTCTAAGATTTGATTTGGATGTTTTTGCTGACGGATTTGATGTTTTATTTTTTTTACTAGACGACTGACTTGTACTCGATGACAATGGAGGATCAATAACTAGCCATTGTGCACGATCTGGAAAATAACGTGCTATAGTGATTTTTAAAGCTTGTTTCGAAACATTTTTATAATGAAGATCATGCGTCATGAATGATGATACGTGTCCTATTATATGTTGCTCAAGATATTCATATTTCGCGGCAATGTTTTCTTTTAGTGGCCAATGAACTTCGAATTGATGTTGAAAATAATCTCCGCCCTCTTCCTTTGAGTAGACAACATTCAGAAGTAAATCCTTTTTGGCCAACGATTCAGGATGAGACAATATTTCGAATGCATATGAATCAAGATCTTGAACTTTTGCTTGTCTAGCAGTAAAGGAAACAAATCATAGTACTGTTCTTGTCTATTTTTATAAAATAAAAAACTTACTTTAGCGTGGTAAGAACGGGTTCGTGAATGATAGAAATCGATTGATCTTCTTCAATATGATAAAGACGAATAAATTCGGATGGTTTCACATCACGTGTATAACCAGAAGGAACTTTGAATTCAATATGCTTGACAATATTTTCACGGAGAACATTGAATGGAGATATAATTGGCAATTCAAATAGTTCTTCTAATTCGATCATATCATATTTAGGTTCCGTATGAACTAAGAAAAGTCAAATGATAAATATGTAATTTCGAGTTCGAATAAGTGACAGTAGCATAGCTTTAACATAAGAACTACCTTATTTAATGATAATCCTCCGCCTCAATGGCAAACAATAACACATTTAGAATAAAGATACTGTAAGCAAGTAGGTGTGTATGAAAGCTTCGGCGATGAGATTCGATCGTTTTAGCGAATTTTTGATTTTCTTTTAAGTATTGTCCTGACAATTATTACTAATACAACTTTAAATTCATTGCTTTTGAGTTATGTTTGAAACTTCCGACAAAAAAAAGTCTCGTTTATCGAGTTTTTATGTTCATTTCGGAATCAAACAATTATTTATTTATCGACAGGTCCACAATTCGAAAAACGACATTACTTTAATACGAAGCTTTCCAAATACTCCCGAATATCTGTGTGATAAGGAGTATCACTATCTAAGTCTTAAGAAATTTTCGTTTTCTAAAGACTGTTTTCGGTGTTCTAACTGTGTACAGCTTTCCACTCACGGAATAGTTCAACCTTAGAAGAACGTTTGCCATCGATTTCTTGACTTGTCGACGTCTTCTCAAAATCTGATGATTGTAAACGATATGTGAATACCTTAAAATTCAACTTGTCAATTCACAGACGAGTTTTTTAGTTCATTAGTAACTCCAAAATGTAGGTTCGAAGGCTCAATAAAAACACCAGAATGTTTCTTCGAATACTTAGAGGCATGAACTCTTCTTTTATTTTTCTAGTCCACTCGAAGTTTCTTTGTACGCTCAATATAAGTTCTAATAGTAAGTATCAATATGAGTCCATATTCTGTAGACGAGTTTTAGTCTAAGAATGAATCTTAAAAACCTATCCTGAATTGTGTCAGTAATCTACAACAACAGTCGCTTTCCATTGAATTTTTTACAAGATTTAAGCCAGAGAAAAACTATAAAAAAAACGTTTCTCTTTTTCTTTTTTTAGGTCAAATCTGAACAAACACAACAGAAATCTCTCTAACTACTTATGGGATGATGTTTTAAAATGGATCAAATGATCTATTCTTGATTAATCTGAATTTTTAATTACAACACTATTCGAATCACTAGATACTACTCAAATTGAACATGTGTTCGCAAGAGATGACTTTGCTCATGTTCAATAAAGTGATTTCAATAAAAATGCAATATCTAACTATAGGATAAAAATTTTCCTACATACTAGCTTCAGTTGTTTTATAAATTCTATCTATAATTCTTGAAACCTTCAATCGAACATAGTTTTTCTTTGGAATACTTCCATGTCGCATTGTTAATTGGGCACCATTGGTAAGATCATTAGCAATAAGCGTCTGATCGAAATCATTCAACGGTGGTTCATCATCAATTAATGACTGTTTAACTTCACATAAATGATATTCATTATCACTATCTGAATTAAAAAACAAATAAATGAATACATAAGGAAAGTTACGTTTTGTAGACATAGTTACCATCCATATTCAATTCTTGTTTAATTATTAACCATAAATGAGATAATGTTATATTTTGATCAGCAACAAGTTCTAATGAGCATGGTTCACGATCCGATAGAATATAAAGAAGTAGATCATTCTCTTTCAATGATTGACCGAACTTCAAACATAGATTTGTATTGTTTTGTCTGAATTCAATAGAATCAACGGTTCGATGATCATAAACTAAAAGAAAAGAAATAATTTTCCTTCGTTTTGTATCTATTGAGAAATTTCACTTACGAGGAATATGACCAACATCTGGATCATCAATATGTAAACGACACGCATATGGATCCAGCGATAAACCAAATGCTTTAATAGCCATGCGTTTAACTTCTTCGATAAGCTGTCAAAAAATAAAATGAAAAGAAGTCAATTAAATTGCTGTGTCTGTTTAAAAAATAAACTTACTGTTGTATTTGAACAACTATACGTCATGGGTTTTGCATTGTTTGTATCAATGCTATTCTTAACTGTGAATGATAATTGATTCTTAGAAATGTTTGTACTGTTCGATGAAACATCTTTCCAATTAGGTGCACTAAATAAAACAACAAAGTATCCGTTGAGAAAAATCACAACATCGTTTTTCTTTGCATACAGAGAATTTCTATCGTCTATGCCTAACGTATCACCATCTTGTAAATGTAATTGTGCTAATGTTTGTTTTTCTTCATCAGTTTTATATTCTCGACGTGATTTTCGATTATTTTTTTCTTCTAAATTTAATTTACCCATACGAATTTGTCGTAATTTTTGTGCATCCTCTTGTCCATAATAATCTCGATACAGAATTTGTTTTAGTTCCATTAATGTTGTATTTTTCGATATATGTTTAATGGTTTGTAGATGTGATGCACGATTATGTGCATCAGGAAAACCATAAACAATATTCAGCATAATGGGTTCAAATTCTTCACCTTGTAAAACAGTATCTGGTAATGAAGTTGAATTTTTATAAACAATTATATTCCGATGACTTAATAGATCACTTTTATCTAAAGTTTTATTCATATTTGTTCCAATTAATTCAGTTACAACATGTAACTGTCCGGAACGAAGCTTTTTAGCAACATAAAAATGACTTCTTACACCATACATATCCTAAATAAAAAGCATAGGATTCAATTTTCGATCGAATAATTTTGCTTTTTACTGAAACTTTGAAAAGAACAGGAAGAAATTCTATTAATTGAAACTGTTTCTCAGCATCCATTTGATCTATGAGAATTCTCGTATGGCATTCGGTATCTTAAGATTATTTGAAAAAAAAAGCAAATAGATAATTCAGTTGCCTTGAAAATGAAAACGACAACATAATTGTTAAGTGTTTGAAAAAAAAGCTATTTTATATTACAAAATGAAACGAAGACAAGTGATCATTAATTATTTACTAAATCAAAGAGAAAAAGTACTTCATAAATATTGGTGTCATTAGTTTGTGTTTGATAAGATATAGAGTTCTTCGTGAACTTTCTTTGTAGAACCCGGATTTTTCAGTTAAATCATGCTGTAAATTTTCTCAAACTAAGTTCTTCATTAGACTAGCGTCGATGAAAAATTCCATAACATGATTTCACTGAAAAATTTGAGTTCTAAATAGAAAATTCACGAATAATTTTCTAGTTCATCCCAAAAGTAACTCATGGCCCGAATTCATAGAGAATTATTATTCTTACTAAGAATTCTATCAAAGAGCCAAATATGAGTTCAAACAGAGTGCATCGCTCTTATATATTAATGACTGATTTTGTCTTTCAAATACAACGATCGATTGTTACCGAACATCTCAAATGAATTTCATAGAGATTAACTTGTAAGAGATCTTTATATTCATACTTATTTTAAGTGAATGATAAATTTTGTATGATTCGTTTAGTATTTTAGTTAATAAAAGAAAATTTTTTCAAACAACAGTATACCTCAAGTTTCGTAATGAATTCATTCATTTTTGTTCGTTTATCAAATATAACTTCGCCGTATTGATCCGGAAATAATACTTGATCGTTATTATTTAAATTTAATCGACAACCATCGATAACTTCAAACCATTCATTTGGATAAATAGTAATGAGTAATTGATTCTGATATTTTTCATAAGCTTCTCTATAAATAAAATACAACAATTCCTACATGGACAAAATATCCATGAATAGTCTACCGTTTTTCATCTAAAATTTGATTTCTTTCTGAAATTTCATCAAGTAACCATTGTGGTATTGAATACAGTGTATCTAAGAGATAGTTCAATTGTGCATTAATTTAAACTAAAGCATATTTCTCTATTATACCAGAACAGTCCATTTTTGATCGATGTCGATCTCTCTGTCTATAGAATAACATATAAGCACAATCATTTTGTCCATAATGTTTTTTTATTTGTTCTCGTGTAACACATTTTACAATGGAATCATCAAAACAAAACCAATGTTCATCATTATCATGATCATTGTTGAATGAAGTTTCTGTTTGTGAGGATTCATAATCCATTTCATCAATTACATTTTCATCAACATCCATTGAACAATGTCGGTCAATTAATCGAACACGTTTATTATCATCAACTTCAAATACATCAGGATAACTTCGAAGAAACTATGAAAAATAAAAATAAATAATCAAATGATGATTGCTGAGTTAACGATTATAAATACTTTAGTAAATGAACCATGATTACCACGCGTACGATTCCACGAGATTGCAGTATTTTCACGATAAGTCTAATAGAGAACGTTACTAATGTAATCTATTGAGCACAATCTATTTATACATACTTGAAGAAGATAATCAATAGTAACCCAATCGTCGCATGGTATCAGTAATGTTTTCACTAAATCGAGTCTTTTCATTTTATCTTCTGATGCATCAACTGATTCATTTGCATTTCGATTATTATTCGGTGAACTATTGGATGCATTATTATTATTTTGTGTATTCGTTGCTTTTTGTTTATTGCTTGATTTTGACTAGTAGAAAAGATGGTAAATTTTGAAATGATACTGCCACTATGAAGGCTCTTAGTTTAGTTTAATCGAAGATTTAAATGTCAAATAGAATAATTTAAGTTCTTTGCCATTACATGATAATCGTTGTACAAGTGCGCGAATAAGGAGTGGGAGGTGAGAGAGCGACAGCTATCCGATTTTGGAAATGTGGATCCAAAGATAGAAAAATGCAACCTTTATCTGTGTTGTGTGCTATTCTCTTTTAGAAAATTAGAAAAATATATGTTCCATATTTTCTAAAAATGTAGACTGATATCGATTTCGATCAAAATCCCGTACATTTGTAAATATTTTAGAAATTATCAGAAAGAAACAACAATAGTAGTTTCTTTCTTTTCATATGTATAAATGAATATGAAAATTCGATACAATATTCGACAGATAATTTTGATCATTTGTATTATTTCTGACATTATAGTTTGCAAATGTTACAATTAGTCAGTCAACTGATCGTGTGTGAATTGGAAACAGGTATCTAGATTCTTGGAGTAGTTTCACACTCTTTATCATATTTTATTTATCGTTTATGAACTTTTGTCAATTTAATTTATATATAATTTACTGGAATCAAAAGAAGATTTGAGAATCCAAGTAATTTATTTAATCAAAATTCACGCTAGACTATCATTCCTTATAATATTGTTTATGCACTTACTATTTTCAAAATATAAGCTCGTGAAAAACTAATTCAATGGACAAAAGCATGTCATTTCGGTGTGATGCTTCATTACAGAAGAACGAATTTGGAGAAGAAAGACACCATTAACATGAAAATGTTTTATTGTTTTTTCGATTTATTTCTCTTGAATCAATCATCTAATAAAATACCTAAATAGTTACCGTTCACACAATCATTTTATGGAGAAAAGATAAAAAATGACAGCATCTTCCATGTTCTAGAAAAATGCTATGAACGTTCATGGAAACAGGATATCAAAGAGCCATCGTAACTGTAACCCTTATCTTAATAGATAATCTGGTAATGAAGTGAGTATAGAATTAATCGAAAACTACTTAAGTTTGTTAGAGAGTCGAATCGGTTACCAGTTCTAAGAACAAGATCATATCATTTACAAATATCCTATTGATATTACCTACTCGAAATAGATCACAGAAGGACATATATTTGTCATAGGATTAGCGATATATTTCAATTTAGTCGTTGGAAAATGATTCTGAAATATTATATCATACATTTCAATTACGTCCCTCAACGACTTGCTCTTATAACTTTTTCTCTCTCTTTATTTTAATGATAGAGGAAAAGAATTGCTGTACAACATTTATACAATTAATTTCTTGACGCTTGTCCTTCAATGATGCAAACCATTTACATCTAAACTTAGATCTATCTCAATAGAAAAAACATGGACGAAATTTCGATCTATTCTAAGAAAGACGAAACATCATTGATACGATTGAGCAACTTTAAACTTACTGATGGTGATGGTGGTGTGGGACGTATCCATGCACCAATCTGATCTATATCTTTAATATAACCGTAGTAATGTCCAGTATAGCATGTTCCTTGATGAATAACAACGGCAAATAAATCATAATTGGTTTCAGCTACTGATTCCTTTTCGAGACAAAAACACGAAATTAAACCATAAAAAGCAAATCTAGAAAAACTTGTCTTACTTCACAAAATTCTTTCAAATCAATCTGAAATGGAAACTCATAACGTGTCGTTTTTTTCTGTCGATTACCAGTTTTAATATCATAAACAAAACGTTGTAATGGTAAAGTTAATATTGGTGGTAATTTACTTATTTTTGCCCACTAAAACAATTAAAATATAACGTTCTTGTCTTCTCCTAACTGTTTATTATTATATTCTAATGTCACCTTCTCAGCGTCACATAATTTATTTGAACATGATGAACATCGATATTGATTATCACCAATTAGTTGTTCACGAATCGTAAATATATTGGCTAAAGATGTTTGTAAATTAGGACTATCTTGTACAACCAGTGGTAAGTCATGATAGTCTTCCTAGAAGAAAGATGCACATATAAATATACGTATATATATATATATATATATGAAAATAAAATAAGATAATTCAATGAAAGTCATCGTATTTACTGATCGTTTAAATATCTTGCGACATGTTCTACATTGTGTATAATTGATTGTAGATCCTTCATAGCATGATCGTATTAAATTCGATTGTTTAGTACCTTGTAAAGATTTTTGAATAGCATCAAATAATAAACGATTTAGTTCATGAACATCTTGATGATCGATAGCCTAGGGAAAAAACGAAACATGTTGTACTTCTCGATTGATAGATGATACATATAGAATGAAATAATTATAAGTAAAACTAACTTCATTGGATTGCCAACCGAAACTATCTGTTAATCGAATTGATGAACATTCTTGTTGATTGAGTAAAAGCATTTCAGCAAAAAGACGTTGTAATTCAACAATTATTTTACGGACCTGCATTTTTTTTTGGTATAATAGGTAGATGAAAAATGAAAGTGAATAGATTAATTTACTTTTAAACTACTTCCACTGGCTGATGCTGAACTTTGATCATTATAATTGGCTGGAAGATTAAGATCTTTGGGTGTTAATCGGAAAAGAGGCTCTGAAATGAAGAAAAACGAAAAGTAAATCAACTCGAATGCAAAATTGCTGAATTTCAAATATAAATCGTAGTAAAATTAAGCTTTATGCTGACAGAAAATGTTTATAATAGTTTATCAAAAGATGAACGACTAGCTAGTTAAGTTGTGTATTCTAACTCAAGATTTTTCTTCTTGCTAACAAAACTGTATCTGAACAGAATATCGTGACGAAATATATGTTTAACATTTTATCGCTCCAATGATTGACAAGAATAATCGCATTCGTATTTTTTTCTAGATTGCTAGCTAAACTATTATAAATCCAAAGAATTCAACAATTAACAACTCTTTCGAGTTTGGAGAAATATCATAAGCGAAAGATTCGATTAATATTATTTTCAATCATGTACTCAAGATTTTCAGAGTTTTATGAAAATCGATAAATGTACTTTAACGTAGAAACAGAAGATGTTAATCATTCCTGCTATTTTTCTTTCTTACATAGAGAAATAATTGTTGCGTTACAATTAAATAAAAGACATTTCGATCTAATGAGCACATTCGATAACAAACATTGTCAAACGTTTATTTTCACAAATTATCTGGATGAATGCTTTTCAAGCTTAGATAATTACTTTTCCAAGAAGTCACATAAAAAAAAACTTGACCATGTGATTTGAAGAAATCGTTGTCATAGTAGCAAAAATCGTGATTGCATTAATTTCAACAGAATAAAATTCAATTATCTTTCTGGTTTACGAATGACCTTATGCATTCTTATCTTTTAAGATACCCTGGATCATGTTGCTCAACTTTTCTACTTTGAAAAGATAAAATAACATTGAAGAAGCATTTTATTGTTCTGAACAAGTGTTTTCTTGTTAAAATACCGGTATCTATAACTCTGATTTCTAGCGCTTAAGTAAAACAAAGATAATATCATTCGATTGTCAAGTTTTGAAACAAATGATTCATTCAATTATTTTGCATAGATTCTGAAAATGTTCATTAGTAATATCTTACATATTGGGAATGAATACATCATAGAAAGAATAGGACTATTTATTTTCGTTAACACAATGATTTTTGACATTGGTTCAGTTCGGGATTGAAACATTCTCATCTAAATTATTATGATTACTTCTATAAGTAATTTGTACTAAAAAACGTGACAGGTCAATTCACAGAAACTTTGAATTCCGTTCATGTTATTTATTCAATCAAATACATCATCGGTTAATACACAGTACATAGTCAATAGTTTAGTGTTGATTATTTGACATCACACAAATACATACCACGAAATTCAGGAGTGAAAAGCAACGTCTGAATAAGTACATTTAGATAACTATGAAAAAAAATGCAAATGTTCTAGATGATCAAACAGAAAAACAAACCAATCTCACCAAGTAGCGCCTTGATTTTGTAATCCACATAGACTCGTTTCATTTCTTGGGCATGATGGTTTTTCGGTAGATTTCGCACTTGTTACTTGGTGAGAAACTACACACATGTACAAACATTCTCAATAATAATACATCGCTCGATTATCTTACTTACGTTCTGTTCCTCCGCCTCCTCCTCCTCCAGCATCCTCTGCAAAGAGATTTCCTAACATGTTATGAAAAATCTAAAGATGAAATAAACCAGACCCATTAATCTACTTCAATTTCAAAAAGGGAAAAAAAGAAAGATAGCTACTACGAAAAGTATTATCACAAATCAATGAATCAAAATAAATATTTCAGAAAATAAAAGAAAACAGGTTTCTTAATGATCAGCAGCGTCTTTATTTTTTTCTAAATATTCTTTGTATTTTGCTTCGTCCATCAATTTAGTTCCCATATCATTTTTATTTTTATCATCAATGATTGCTTGTACAAGCCAACCATCTGTGTATGGACTTTTGTTAATCAAATCCGCTTGAGTTTTCAAGTTTTCATTGACCTTCGATATTTTACCGTCAACAGGCATAAAACAATCGGCAACAGCTTTAACAGATTCTAATGTCGCGAATGTTTCTTCAGATTTTAATTTTGTACCAATGGCTGGTAGTTCACAGTAAACAACATCCCCAAGAGCATTTTGTGCAAAATCACTGATACCAATTCGAACTTCGTTTTTACTATCAATCACTTGTACCCATTCATGTTTTTTTGTATAATAACGTTCTTGGAATGCACGTGACGTTATATGAAATTGCCGAATGGAATGGAATTTAATGGCACGACGTAATGCGAATAAGGATGAAGCAGACATGGAAAATTGTTTTTTTTTGCTTATTGCTCTGTATAAGTTCGAAAAAAAAGTAACAATCGGCTTACATAGTTCTGCAGTAAACAGGTAGGTGAGGATTGTCCATTGGTGAATATTTCGACTAATGATAAATGTCGATGTGTAGTCGACAAGAAAAGATGTCTCGCTACAATTGACACATATAATACAATCATGATTATCATAGAATATAATTTATTAAAAACTATCCAGTCGTCGATTCAAAATCATTTCCAATACATATTAACGTCAGTATCGCATGAATGTATGAGACTTTCTAGTGAAACGAGATGCGCCTCGTACATTCAAATATCGATTGTACTCAAAATAGTCCAACGATTATATATCAAGCTGTGTCATAGTTGAGTCGATCATTAAGTACTATTGTCAATCGAAAAAGAACAAATCTAAAAAATAAGTAAAATGATTTTTATAGTTGGAGAATGAACAAACTCATTCTATTCTATGTATACTCATCATATTGCTACATTCTTTATGACAAAAAATTCATTTTATGTAGATCAAATGGCTTACTGTTAACGATAAGCGCCAGTTCTATTTTACCTAGATGCTTTATCATCATGGATATTCCAAAGCTTCTTATCTGTAATTACATGAGCATTTGTGAGTGTAATTTATGATGTTTCGAATACCAGTTGACTGAAAATATGTTGCTACATTGCTTTCTGTGAAGTATATGTTACTTGGGGTGGTAGATAAAAGAAATTATGACGGTAAAACAACAGCAATGAAGAGGCAGAATATGTAGTTTTGTTTTCTTAATCTGTTACGAATAGAGGAATTTCAAGAAAAATATATTCTTGTACAGAAATCAAATAACAGATGAAATTACGAATTATCCTCGTTCTGTATGTGTAAGTTTACCATATGATTGATTTAGATTTACGTTAAAAAACAATTTTCAATATTTTATATGAAATGGTTTGAATAAATTAAGCAACACTTGAAATATATGATTAACATCAAGACAATCGATAATATAATAAGTTTCTTCCGATTCGAAGACTATATTAGATCATTGCAACGTAGTAGCAGGTAATACTTCATTAGTTAAAATTAGATATCAAATCAATTGATGGCTATCGGAAGGAACTTCAACTTGTGCCAGTTAATACGTCTAAGTTCGAAATAACCTTGAATAATGATTAGTGTTCGTGCCATCAATTAATGTGAAGAATCTGTTCAGTACCACGGAAAACAAACAATCATCTTCGAATGTTTATGACGTAGTTGTTTTATTTTTGTTGCAGAGAAAAGATTACCGTTAAAATATGTGCAATGCAAGCATCCAAACTCCTTGGGACAAGATAGAACTTTTAACAGATTCTGAAAAAAATGTCTACCAAATTTAATTGAGTATCATTGTGTGTGACGAAATGAGAGTAAAGAAAAGTTAACGAAGATCAATTGTTCATGTATCATTCATTACTACTGACATGGACTTAACCAGGTGTGAGATATCGCTGACACAATCAATCAATTAACAAATCAAAACTTGATCACAAAATTAAATTGAAATATTAGCAAAAATATATTTTCTTTCAAAAATATATAAACGTTAATTACATTAGAGAAATGATTAGTACAAAATTAAATTTAGAACAAACTAAAACACAATTATCGTATCATCGAATTTTCGGTTTACAATGATCGCTTTGGTGTCGGCATATGGAAGACAGGTACATCTAATTCGTTCCAATATTTTGAATCAACAACTTGTGGTGTAAATATAATATGTTGCGATGATGAATAATGCAAAGTATTTTGATAAAGAATATCAAAGGATGAATTTAATTTTTCATTATCCTAAAATTGATTTGAGGTTCAAAACAAAATTTCAAGAAAAAGTTCCTAGTTTTACCATGTAAATATCGATTTCATCCAGTAATCGAAACGGTTGATAAATAGATTCCCATAGTGCAAGTAGGAAACAAAATGTTGATACGGATCGTTCACCCCCGGATAACGATGCTAGATCTCTTTGATGTTTTATTATCTATTAAAAACAACAAGTTTCAAAATAATGTACATTTTCTAAAGACTCGTTTATCAATCTGAAACTGTGTATGGGTGTATATAAAATCCTATATGACTATTTGGATTTTTTTTCCTAAAGAAGTTAGTTGGATAGATCAAACTTTCGAAAGAATATATTTTAAACATGATATTCACGACTGAGGACTTTTATTGAGACATTCTCTTATTTTGGAAAGATCTAAATAGATTTTATCGCTAGTTAAAATTAACATACATTTAATTCAAGTTGTTCTTTTTTATGATCGATACGAATGTCACTTTCGTCGAAATGATATTTTTTCATTAAATTTTGAAATTTAACTCGTAGATAATATTGATGTTGTTCAGCAATGGTGAGAAAGCGTTCTTGACGTTTATTTATGAATTGTTTCAGATGCTTTGAAAAAGAGCGAGAGACAACATGTTTTTTAGAAATGAAATTCATTGATTTTTGTATTTTACTTCAATTTGTTGATAGCAACGTTCATATGTTCGCTTGAATTCTTTTGCGGCATCCCGTTTTAAACGATATTGGCTTATGATTTCTCGACGTTCGTCCTTACTAAATGAAAAAGTTACGAAAAATAAAACCTACGAAAATGAAGAAGATAATTTAACAAACGTGTCTTGATTTGCTCTCAGATAATTATTGATTACATCGAGTTCTAGTTGAATTTCACGAGCACATCGAGTAACAATCGTAGTACATTTTGATTTCTTAAAATCACCCAATATTTTTAAATAGAAAACTGAATGTAAGCAAGGTTTTACTTTCGATTTATTTTTGGTTAATTGAGTTAATTTTTCTTGATGTTTAAGAATATTTTCATTGATTTGCTTGGCTTTTTTCTTGAATTTTATAAGTTCTTGTTCGATCTCATAGCGATTAGATCGCTCAGCATTGATTTTTTCTACTAGAAAATCATGATGTTGAGTTTTGCAATCGATTTTTTTTATTGTGTTGTCATAGTTTTCTTCTATATCACGAAGTTGTCGAAGATTTTCGTCGGTTTTTTCTTTTGCTTCTTCATACTTACGGATGGTATCCGTAGCAATAGTGAGATATTCCTTAGCTTTTTCCTTTAAATCATCAAGAGAAATATCAAGACAATTCGGCATTGTAGAGTAACAGCGGTCCAATTCCTAGATACATAAAAGATTCAAGTCTAGTATTTGAAGCATGAATGAATTCTTATGAAAACGAAACCATGTTTTGCTTATTTTGATTTAATCACAGAGAAGAAATGTGTCAGAAAATTGGAATAATAAATATTTTTTTATTCAGGTATTGCCAAACTATTGTATTCTTTCTCATATGCATTTATTTAATTATATGATCATGACCAACTAGACAGTTTGAGAAGTTCAACGGATATGAATTTTTCTGTACGTCTATATGCATGCCATATTTGCAAATTTCGCCTCGATGGTATATAATTTAAGAAGATTAGTCTTTTTATAAACAAGCATAATACTTATTGTCGAAAAGATTTTTTTCAGTCAATCTTCTGTAGAAATATGTATACATGTTTGAAATCAATATCTGACATTGTCTATGTTTCTCATTCGAACTATAGACTCTGAACGAATGCTTGCATTATAAAATATTCGTATTGAGAAATTCCGAGTTAGTATTTCTATGATAAAAATTTGGAAACTAATCATGTGATCTTATGAATTAAGTCTATTTGAGTTATCGAACGAAAGAATTCTTTGTTCGATGTAAGTCTCAGTTTCTATTAGTGAAATTCAATAATGGGAAGAAGTTTTCTATCAATGTAAAAATTCTCTCACTACTAAAGCTATTGAGTTGCATTTCATCAATCTTGAATTAACGATTATTCTAATGATATGTACTGAAATCTATGGAACAAGTCTTTTGTATTGAATTACCTTCGTCAATTCTCGCATGTTTGTTTTATTATTTGCACTCTCTCGCTTCGTGCGGTTCAATTCTTCGCTGATTACTTTTTGTTTTGCTTTTATTTCATCTATGGATATTTTTATTTCTTGAATTTGATTATACCAACGTTTTATATCAATTTTCAATTCTTCGACGGTTAATGATTGTGTATTATGTGTTAGAAAATATTTCATTGGCTGTTTATCATTGGTATAGATTCGAAATGCTTTATCAAATTTAATATTTGAACCATCGAATGTCCATGCTTCAATAACATGTTTTACTTTTCGATCAATTTTCTTCCAATTTAATATATCACTTTGTCGTAGTTGTTTTGCTTGTTCTAAATTTTCAAGTAGAATAGTTGCTTCAATGTGTTTCAAATCAATCAATGCACATTCAACAGTTATGTTATCGATTTTTAATACATCGTATATCGATAAAAGATTGGCTTGTTTAACATGTTTTAATGTTCCAGATATATCATGAATCTTATCTGTATGTGTACGAATATAGACAGTTGGCCGAGAACTCATTGAATATGTTGAAAGGATTTCAAGTAAGAGTTTTTCATCGTCAGTATCCGTACAAATAAATGAGGACATGGCAGATGAAAGATGCTTTTCGACAGCATATGACCAGTGGGAATCAATACATTGAATATGAAGACCTAAGAGAATATCAATAGAAAATTTTTTGGAGAATATCATATCGGGAACAAATTCTACCTATTGGACCAATAGGCTTCTTATGGAATCTATCGTCATTTTGAATAATTTTCAAACATTCCGGCAACCATGTACCATAAGCATTGACTTTGTTTTGATCGATTTTAATTAGTTCATCTAAATTTTGTTGTTTTTGTTGTAATTCATTTTCTAGAAAATCTTTGATTATCTTTTTATCATGAATATGTTCATCATTGATACGCATATCATCCATTAACGATGTCATCATTTTATCCCATTGAGTTTGCTTCACCTGCCGAATCAATAGTTCTTGGCTGAGTTTATCATTATCATCAGATTGTTGATGTATATTCTCATATTTATCCTGAACAAAGAATAAATGTATTTCCAATGTATATGTATATATATCCATGAGAACTAGATTTCATTCTATAATCGAAGATCTAGTCAATTGAGAAATATAATATATTATCGATTTTGAAACAATGAACTATTTATTATTTTGCATTTCTGATTTACAAAATAGTCTATATATTTATAAATCATCTGGAAAACGAAAATAAGGTCATATAAAAACTAATAATCATGCCTGAGCGAATTATTAACTATGTCAACTTTTAAGACTAACTTCTCTTCCAACAATATAACTATGAATTTTGAACAAGTGAAAATAAACTTCTCACAATCACTTAACCAGATATGCTGCTAAAACAATCTTACTACCAGTACAATTATAAGTATTGTTTCCAGCTAGGCACAATACCTAAAGTACTTGTGCTCGAAAACGCCGTACTTGTCCAACTCACTTGATTGAACACATTACGAATAGAATTTTTTGTGCTCTTCAAAAAAGATAAACAATAATAAGTTTCTACAAATCGATTTCTTGTTTTTTGTACGTAGTATCGTTTCGTCGCTGATTATTTTTTTCGACTTAATTTCTTGTTTTACTAATAGAAGCTAAGAAGCATTAGCTAATCCTATATTGTAAACCAGAATGGCATGAAAAGTCAAGGTTAAAATTGTAAAAGCTAGGTGAGGATTTATTTTTTATGTGCCAATTTTTTGTTTTCGTCACACTTCAAGACTTGCGAGAAACCTTAGAAATCGATATGTGGTGTTAGTATTTTTCATTCTGCCAAAAATTGAACTTTATGCAATTGAATTCATCCGTTGTTCGACTTCATCGTTATTCATACGAACATTTAGTTGTTTTAACATACTGAAGTATGCTAGAAATGATATTGCTGAACATCGTTTTTTTTTTCTATAATCTCTTGAAATCTTAAGATCTTTCGCGGTTGGATTCGAAGAACGGCAAACATGATAAGTATGAATTCTGATTATACAACAATCGATGTCAAATTCAAATAAGAAAAAAAATAATTAATGTAACGAACAAACTTACGGTTTGTTTTTGTAAATAAATTTGTTGTAGTTCAATTTCGGTTAACATTTTATGATATTCTTCGCAATCTGTTGTAAGACAATCAATCCTATGTTGTGTGGCATGTTTTTGCTTTGAAAAATATGATAATAACTCGTTTAAACCGTTAGTATCTATTTCAAGATCACTTTTATCTATTGAGTAATTCTCTAATATTTGATCTATTTCGATAATTTTATTCTGAAGACAAATATTAAAAACAAAATCATTTCATAAAAATTTATGTTCGTCTTACTTGGGCGTCATTTATTCGAGTATCGAAGTCATCTTTTGAATTGTTCATTTGGTCTAATTCATATTGTACCTCAAGTAATTTCTTAAATTCAATAGGAAACGAATTTTCGATTATTTCTTGGGTTCTGTCTATTAAATCAAACCTGTCGTGTTTGATCAGCGCTAGCTGCTTTTAGTTCAACTTCTAAGAGATGTCTTCTTTTTTCATAATCACGTCTAAGTTCGATTTTTTTCACCTCTTTTTCTAATGGTTCTAATTGTCGAAGCATATCGACATGTTTCTATTGAAAAAAAATACATGCTGAATGATCGATTCGATTCGTTGATAATAATTAGTTCTACTTACCTCTTTCATAGTATTGACTCGTTGAGTCAATAGGTGAACAGTGCAAACACTTTGTTCATAGGCTTGCTTTATTAGATCTAATTGTGATACTTTCATATAAAACTGTAAAATAGAGTTGAAAAGAAATATGAACAAAAATCAACAATGAATTTTACTTGATATTTTTTTCTTGCATCACTACTTATTAAAAATGTTTTTGCTATCTCTTGGTGTAATACACATAATGGATTATCAGGAGATATTGATAATGCTTGGACTATTTCATCAATTGTTTCCTTACGTGTACTTATTACTTTGCGATTAGCACCTAAATATTTCAAAATCAACATTAAAAAACAATGGATATTGTTTCACTTCTACCTAAAATTTTATAACCGGATTGTCGAGAGCCAATTCTTCTTATTATTTGTATTTCTTTACCATATAGTGCAGGTTTAAAAGCTTCTAATCCCTCATTGGCCAAGGTAATTGATAATTGAGCTGATCTGAATATTCAAAGAAATAGTAGAATTCATGATAAAATTCTAGAACGCATAGCACAATCTTCTAACAGTATGATGTTCTCTGTAATGTTTGACAATAGAATATTCCTCATTAGGAACGTCATAACCTTAGATTATGTTAAAATAGAACAACATTTCTGAATTATAAAATGAGTTCTTTGCTAAGTTCCTCTAATATGATCAAAAATTAATTAAAACATAAAATATTTCTAAATGCCTTCTAAACAGTATCATGAATTATTACGAATTCGGGCAAGACGTATTCAATAGATACTATTTCTTAAGTTTAGATACATTCAAAAACACAGTATACTATCATTTTTTTGTGACTGGTATTGGCAAATAGAATAGCCAGATATTTCATGAAGCAAATACGTCTTCCAAGCGCAATAATATCACTTTCAGTAGCCATGAAGATTGATAGATAGTCGCAAGAAAGACATTTCCATCTTAAATTTTACTAATAAATAGAATATATGATCTGTAGATTAATCTCAAAATTTTCAGATTTGAATAGGAAGAATTAGAAAAATCGATTGAGAAAATATATTTACGAAAAACTCTAGCAACCCAATCCACTAGGAATATTCCAGTTTATTAACATAAAAGTGGTAATCGATATGCTATGAAACCGACCCCCATGAACGATTTTTTTGTACTAAAAATTGTTTCACGCGTTTCGCAAATGATTATTCTAAGAGTTTGACTCTAGTGTATCTTCTCGCAGTAGATTCGGATCATTTGATTCAGTCCATGAATATTGTAAATCCGACGGTTTGCTGTAATCAGTTCTACTTAACTATCGGTATGTTAGCGATCATCTGAATTGCCATACAGTCTAATGGAGATGATTAAACTGTCTGAATATATTTGTATCGATTACTTTATGTTTCTAGACATCAATGTTTTTCATTTCATATTAAATGTAGAATAAAAGCATAAACCATCTACGCCCTTATTATATAAATGCGTCATTATATTCAGCAATCTATTTTTGCGCTGATTGATTTTTGTTCCAAAGCAATCAGTTCCTTGAAGAAGCTTCCTTATAGTGAAATATTACACCACCCTAGTCTAACATTAACAAGCTAGCGAAGTGTCTTTATGATTCAGAGCTTTCGGTGATGGCACGATTGGCCGGGGGGGGGGGGGGGGGGGGGGGGGGGGGGGA
>OENT01002265.1:10093-25201 GCA_900239685.1 Rotaria macrura | reverse complement strand
GGTTTTGATCGGTAAAGGCGTTATCAGATGGAAGGCTCTCTGTCTAGACCTTCTTGCCATCCCTGCTCGGGAAACAGGGATTCTTTTTCTCTAGAAAGTTCACTTTGAAATAAAAGAATCCCATAGACTAGAACGGGAACGTATCTCATTTTCGTTGTCTATCAAAGCAAGAGCTAAAAGATTGATTGACATGAATCGAGAGTTGTAACTTAAGCTCTGAGTCATAAAAAAGAGAATTTTGAATCTTGTAGATTCCTATAGTGAACACGTGATCGTGTTGGTCATGTCAGCGTTCCCCGTTCCCAAGCGTTCCGTTCCTAAGGAACGGGAAGGCACCTCAAATTTCGTTTTAAGCATTATTTCGATACAGCGATAATGCCATATAAATTTTCTGACAATTTTCTGAATTTGTGTAACGCGTTCCCCGTTCCCAGGAACGGGAACGCAACCCCGTTCCCCGTTCCTAGGAACGGGAACGCAACCGCGTTCCCCGTTCTTGGGAACGGAACGCCAAAGTGACACCCGTAGCCTGGACTGAGAAAATTGTGTTGCCAGTTCGAGATATTGTAAATCGAAAAAACACGAAAAACATTTATTGAAAAGAAAGTTTTCAATATTTGAGAATTTTTCACAAAAATTTAGTTTTTCCGAGGAAGCTTACAGAAAGCCGCAAAGTTTCCGGAAAAAAAGGCTTCCATAACAACCTATGTCAATTCCGAAAGAGCGACAAACGGGCTATCTTCTGGTGTGTTTATCTCAGTTCAGAAATTTTTGAAGAAATTTGATTTTTTGAGGGCGTGGGGTCACTTGAATGTATCATATTTACTTATTTGATATTTCATTATTTAGAGCTCTTGAGAAGTTATATCTACTCCAAAAAAAAACAACGTTAATTTTATTGGAAATGAATACATATCATACAGACAAAAAGTCAGTATCAGTATACGGGAGTTTTTCATAGTTGTTGGGTACTGAGGTATTTAGGAAATTTCAAACGGAGCATTTTTACCTCTACAATTAAGCATAATTTTGTAGCCCATGAAATTCTCAGTCGAATGTTATATAATAGTTCCGTTTTCATTTTCGCTGTGACAAACATTTTAAATTACGAAAATTGGAAAAGGTCAATATCTGCAGAGAAAATAATAGGGGTGGCACTTTAACTTTACTTTAAAAGTTAAAGTTTAAAGACTACTTTGAACTTTAACAGTTAAAGTTAAAGTATAATACTTTAAAACTTTAACAAAAGTAGTACAAAAATGAAAAATAATTTTTAGCTCTTTATGCGCGATTTGGTGTGGTTTTTAGAGTAACTTTAAACTTTAAAAAAGTTAAAGCACTTTAAACTTTAATTAAAGTTTAAATTTACGGTAAAAACCACATAGAACCCTAAAGAAAGAGCTAAAAATTACTTTTCATTTTTAAACTACTTTTATTAAAGTTAAAGTGTTAAAGTGTTTTGCTTTAATTAAAGTTTAAGTTTAAAGTGTTTTACTTTAAACTTTAACACTTTTTTTAAAGTGTTATAAAGTTAAAGTGCCACCCCTAGAAAATAATGATATTTCTTGCTGTAACTCCGTAAATCCTCGACGAATTATTCGCATCTTCGAACTCAACGGAGATATTGATGACATGATGTTGTATACAAAACTTTATGACAATCAAATTACTCTTTCAGGATTTATCGTGTAAACGCCCGGCCTGCCGAACCTACTGACCGATTCTAGAGGGTACTCACTTTTTAATTACACACAAATGGACTGGGCTGCGGTTATGGATGCCTCTGAGTAAGAACCGGTATGGATGTATATCTAAATGTGGTTCTTCATCAAATGGAGTCTGACGTGCACATCGGATGCAGAGTTAAGCCCTTTTCTGATATTAAATACAACGGAAAGGATCAAATTTTTGTGTGCGTGTAACATCATACCATTCGGCAGAGGTTCGAATCAGATATAGGGTTTCTCTTCGAAAGGAATGAGATTTCAATTTTTTTGAACTTGAAAGCCTAATATGAGTTTACTGGAAACTTGAAAGTTTTGTTTTCGTTCAGTTCTCGTAAGAGATTAAATATCAAGGGAAACAACCCATGTAGCCGATAGTGGATAAATAATGGAAAAATGAAACATTATTTTCCATTATTTTCTAAAATTTCATGAATAATCAATTATAATGCATGCATCTTGGTATTTCAGATAAACTTCAATGGATTTCAATGCATTATTTGAAATAATGTTGATATGAGTGAAAATGCATTAAATTTTCACTTCATTTCGATGCTTTGTCGTAAATAATATTTCAGTAGCAGATAATCCATTGAATTTCAATTTAGGATTCACAGAGCGTCGATGTTTTTGATAGAAGAAAAGGTTGGTACTGCATCACACAGTATTTCAAGCGGCAATGTTTAAGTGAACGACAATTCATCCACTTTTAGTTTAATATAAGATATAATATATCATGAGGTTCTATGCTTCGGTTAAGTTATTGGTTTCATGAAAACCAACTCCGAATTGTTATCTAAGGAATCGAGAAAAAAATTGAACGAAAGCATTTGTGTATCAGTATTGACAGATGCATGTTCTTTAATATGGAAGCGACTTAAAATGACAAGCTCTATTGAAATGCTCATGGCTAATTCATTTCGACTTCTTCTTAGTCGCTAGAAAGAAGATTTCATCATAGCGTACAAAATGACATGATTCCATTGCATTTAAAAAATTGCGTTAGTTTCAATGATCATTAACAGTAATCATAACCGAAACTTCACGATGCATACAAGCTACTGTAAACAACTAGTTATAATTATTAGCGATAAGTCTACCAAGCAATAGAAATGTGACTGCAAAACACTTTCAGATAACATAGTAGAACACTGCGAATATAAATCGACTGTAAAAGGTTCGTTATGTGCTCATCGTTTCGTTTAGTGTTTATTCGTAAATAATCACCAAGACTTATCGTACTCCACGAAAAAGCATAGTCTACTATGATTTTATTCCGATCGCGTCATATACTCTTCTTTGTACACAGGTCTTTCAGAATTGCTTCCACGTAGCACAGGTAAATGTCTACACTGAGTGAGCACAATGAAACTAACGGAAGAAATTTTGGAACGAACTCGAAATCTGATTTAAGGCTTCGTATGGTTCCGGAATTTTCTCAAAAGAATCATCGCTCCAAAAACCTTGTTACTAGAGATTCTACATGTGTTCCTCCCTAGGACGCGTAGAAAGCAACTTATTTCGCATTATAGGAAACTCCGACGTGGTCCACGAGAAACCAAAACCAGCTTTTTACAGCTGGTACACGCGAATAGCCTTTTTGGGTTTACCAGTGTAGTTACTTTTACATTGTGATCAAGGATCCAGAAAGCTTTTTTTGCAAAATTCATCTGCAGGCTAAGTAACTCTTACAGCACCCTAACATGACCGGGACTTGATTCGATGTTTCTTAAAAGACGCAAAATCATTCTTCGTTGAACATCGTGCCTCAAATTTTTTTCATGCATACGAACGCAAAGATGCAAGCATTACCAATAAGATCATATGTATTACGGTAGTGGGATAAGTTAAGGAATGCCACGTTCAAGATATAAGTATACAGTGAAAGGTATTCATATAACGTTAAGCGAATAGATATTGGGTTAAGGGTATAGGTAAAGGATTAAGGGTATACATATAGGGTTAATGGTCTACATATAGGGCTAAGGGTATAGATTTAGTGTTAAGGGTATAAATATTGGGTTGAGGATATCAGTGTTAAGGTAATTGGATGTACATGACGTTAAAAGGATAGATTTATGTAAAGGCTGTTTTTCAATGATATATTGTTAGAAGGAACGGCATAGGAAAAATGGTTTGAGGGATAAGAGTATAAATCTCAAGTATGTTTATGGAGATGTAGTCGAATGTCAATGCATGGCGGTTTTTATGTACATTAAAGTAAATTAAAAGGAAGACTGTAGCGAAAATAATGGATTTTAATGCATTGTAATGCGTTACAAGTAATAATGCATTACAATGCAGTATATACGTTGCATTATCATGTAACTGAGGCCTTTGGTGTTTCATCAGAAAATAATCCATTGCAATGTACATTATTTCACAAAATCGGCTACATGGGAAGTTGGCTCTGAGATGATAGAGGCAATATAATTACTAAGAATTACTTGGAATCCGTAGATTATTTCGTTGAAAATCATACAGATTCTTTTGTAAATGCGTTAAATAAAAACATAAGAATTAAAAGTTCACAGGAAATGATTGTTTCAAGGAAGAAAAACTTATGTTTACCATGTTTTCCATTCCAAAAAGCTAAGCTCCTTGACGCTCAATATTTTTAAGCGCATGAACAATATAATATTATGGTGCCTTGTAACATATTGGGAAATTAGTCTGCAGAATTAAAACAATCATAAACAGGCGCTTTCTGTTGGATGGCATGTTCATTGTATAGAAAATTAGAATCAGCACACAAATAGTATTGCAAGTAGGTTTGTTTTCCTTGATTTTATTCAACGTAATCGCAAAAGGATTTTTTTGATTTTCAGAAACATGATCTGCTGATTCTAACTGATTCGATTGATTCTACCACGATAGATTTTTCTTGTGTGGCTCCTTCCCTGCCTTGCAATTAAGGCACTTAAAATCAATCGTAATCAAGAGAATCAATGAAATCACAGAATCATAGAATTATAAAATCAACTATATTTTTTTTTCTGTTCTACAAATCATATACAATTATATGATTAGCTTAATTTTAAGTATAAATCGTCGAAAAGCTTGACATATCTACGGCATAAATTCCTTTCACTCAGATTAACAGGTATTGAATTCTACCAGAACTGAAACGGTTATACTTTTTGCTGAAAATTAATATTAGCCTGAAGAGTGAGAAACAAAGTTCTCGTAATATCTCCTAATGAAATCATGTTCATAATATTGCACCTCCAGCAAATTTTCTTGCTTGAAAAAATTTGATTGTGCCTTGAAAATTTTTATAAACCTATATTTAATGAAATCTTTTGCATTAAAATTTAGGCGAGGTTTCGCATGTTTTGCTTGTCGTTTATTCGTTTGAATGAAGGGAAATGTTAGCAAGAAAAAATATTTGTTCAGAATGTTTTATATGTAGTAAATTACGAATTGAGCTAAATTAATCCATGAGTAAAATACATCAAATCTAATATATGGTTCTCTTGATTTCTAGCAGTAAATTTTGAGAAGAATTCTTAAAAATCATTGTGAATGAACGCACGTATACCGAAGCAGAATGCTATGAAAGCACGATCGACTGTTTACATATAATATGATGTGTGCTTTGCTGAGAAAAACGTTGTCTATTCTTTTGAAGAAAGAACACTTCTTAAGCAGGTATTATCGAATCATATAACTCTAAAAGACTATTAACTTATTTTCATCAATGAAAATTCAGAAAAAGTTTCATTGGTAACCGACAAATGATGTAAATATTTTGTTCACATATCAAGATTTTTTTTTGATGGTTGTTTCACTGATATTGAATTATAAAAAGTTCAATTTCATGATTCGAATTGCCTATTTATGGAAATGAATTGTTCTGTAACGATTATTTCACCAATTCGTAACTAGACTTGCAGTCAATTGACATGGTTTATTGATGCATTGAAGATTTAAGAAGCATGTGACTGTACACGTGGAAGCTCATAAGCACAGAAATTTCGGTATTTGAAATTTGTTATATGAGCCTTCTATCGTCCGAACCGGAAGATTCGCTTTCACTGATCAAATAACTGAATTTTAAAATATTCAAATAAAGCCATGCTAAGAATTTTATACTTCCATTTATTACTTCAGATTTTCCGAACCCGATTACCTTGGGACAGTGTTTAGTCAAAAAGCACGTGCAAAGGAATGGATTGGCACGTGCTCGGAAGTAGAGAAATAAATCTATTTGTTTTTTTTATACGACAGTCTCTTCAGTGAATGAAAATGAAAATATTATTTAGTAGATTGAAGGATCCGCACCTGTAATTTGTATTTGAAAGATGTTTCATGCAAAATGAATGCTCATATAGTAAATTTCGTAATAAAATCTAGAAACAGCATTCAAAACTGTGTTGATTCGTGCATGTCTTCTGACGTTGTTGCAATTGTTTTTGATGTCACGCGTGTAATCCTCGTCAGAATTCATTTAACGAAATGAATTAATATTGCCGTATTTATTTATGATCGATGCATTGAATGACGTCTACGAAATGTCTAGAAATGAAATGAAAAAGTTAATAAGATCTATCATTGCGACGACAAGAAACAATTATAAAAGGTTAATCATGATTAGGGGTGGCACTTTAACTTTACTTTAAAAATTAAAGTTTAAAGTCTACTGTAAGAACCACGTAGGACCGTGCATAAACAGCTAAAAACTACTTTTCATTTTTACACTAGTTTTATTAAAGTTAAAGTGTTAAAGTTTTTTGCTTTAAATAATTTAAAGTTTAATGTGTTATTACTTTATACTTTAAAACTTTTTTAAAGTGTTTTAAAGTTAGAGTGCCATCTCTAATCATAATAGAAAAATTCATGGACATGTCCGCTTATGACTGTTTAACTTTCATAAACTCTTGAATCCATTTCATATTCTCATAAAACGAGTCGATATATGATTCTGAGCACGAACATGTATAATTTTTAACAATATTATGAATGAATTCATTTGATATCTATGACTTCTCCTCGTTTTCACAGATCTCCATAATTTCGTCGTCTTAGTTTAAACAACTAGTCGTTTTTAAAAAATTTGCATTTGTATTTTCAAAGAAAAACACTCCTCCCACGAATTGCAGTAATTAAAAGAAAAGGACACATTATTTTTACGACCATACTTGATCTTTTCGTATTAAAGGTATGAGGCTGTATGAGTAATCATAAAAATACTCATAATACTACTCAGGAGTACTGTATGTTTTGGGACTGTGAGAAAGGCAATAGTATGCATGTGATGGTCACGCTTGACTGATTACTCACATTTTTTATTTTATCATGTATACCTCTCATAATACACGTGCGTTTTAAATATTATTAGTGCATAGTGAAGCGATAATTAAGCATGTGACCAATAATATAAATATTAAGCAAAACATTAGTGGAATAAAGGTCCCCAAAAAATTTTCTCTTTATCCTAGTTAAAGTAAGTAGATTCAAATTGGATATTCATTATACAAGTAAATTTTTAAAGAAATGTGTTTTCTCTTAGAATGGTGAAAAAATGATTAGAACAAGCTTCGTCCGTATTAAGGGGTCATAAATGTAATAATTCCAAGACACACCAGTTAAATTTTTAAAACTACCATAAAATGAATTTCACGTAGATTTATTGATTTATTGATCTTTAACATATAGATTGAGCTACTCTTAGAAAAAACACAAAAGATAAATTTCATAGTAATTATACCTTGGGAAATTTAAAAGTTTGAAGGCAGAATCTTGTTTTCGAAGCAAACAAGGAAAGAAAATGAATCTCATATAGATCACTAATATTTCGATTAGATAGCACTACATTGCTTCAGTATGGTAGGGTTGTAAATACATATTTCCCAACAATTATGTATCCGCGTAAACTAAATTCATAGTAATTTGTATTAATTTTGGATATAAATTATTCGATGTGTGATGTTTAATTAAAATCGTTCTCCGCCAATTTATTATTTGTAAAGTCATACATGAAATGAGATAGTTATACATTTTCCTGATAAGACAGCCCCCTTATACGAATACGAGAAAAAAGTGTTGCAGTATTAACGAACATACAATAGTAATTAGTGTAAATTTATACGTATACGACATGCGCTGAAGTTTTGCAAACAAAAGTATATGTTTTCGCAAATCCCTTACTTTATATCATGAGTGTAGGTGCATTTTTAATCATTTCATCATCATCAAAATTGGAATCCGGTTTTATTTTCTTATTTTCTTATGTTTTCCTCTGTAAGATGACATATCAATACATAAGAAGAGTAAGTATTTGATTATAATTGCACTCTAACCTATAAATTCAAGCAAAAATAACAAAGTGAGAACCATTTACATTTATGATGAATTGAATCTTTAAGTTATATCAGTAAAATTTAATTATAAATGTCAATTGCTATCAGTCATCAGTCAAAATATAGGCAAAGTTTTTTCCCACTGGTTATGTGGCAGAAGAAAAAGGATGATGAACAAGTCGCTCTAGTGAAGGGTTAGTATAACTAGTCGAAAAGCAAAAGATCCATCATGCGATTTTTGCGCCGGAATTCTATTATTTTTGCCTTTTTATGTTATGATACCAATACGTCACTTTCTTAGATATGGCTCCTAAACTTGAACTGAAACAAATTGTGAAATTTTATGTAAATATCAGTTATAAATGTTCGTTAAGTAATAGTACTTGATTTTTAAAATGAGACGAGCATGGATGAAAGTTATCCATCAAGTTTTCAATGGTTCAGTATCACAATACTGAGAGGAAAAGTTTCTTATGTAAGAAATGTGATGTAGAGAACATTTGCATTAGAGATAATCAGATGCGCTAAATCAAAGAAGACCATATATATAAAGCTCTAAATGTATTTAACTGATTTTTTCAAATAGTTATTGGAATATGCTACTCTGCAACAGACTAGACACAGTCGTGGTATGTAACATATTGAATACTAGTCGAATTTTCTAACCATGTAGAAACCTTCAATATGATGCAAATAGGCTATGCAGTATTACAGAATATGTTTATTGTACTTGTGGTACATTGATTTTACAGCCTGTGTAGGTCGTTTTATAATTTCAACTAATATCTATTGAACCATAGAAAATGTGTGAAGTCTCTCATATGATGCCTTTAGAATCGTAGGCTTTTATAGTAGCGTGTATGCTTATCATTATTCCATGAAAGTTGGGAGTTGCCATTGTTAAACTTTGAATGCATACTTAGGTAGAAAAGTCACATTTTTTGCTGATAATAATAGTGATTTACAATTTTAAAATTTAAAATTTTACTTTCTTGGTGTGCGTTAGCATAACTGCCTTGTTCTACAACTCCTTTATACTCGAAGTCACAATAAGTAACTAGCTTTTCATTTATATTAAATCTCAACCTTCTAAACTTGCACTAATGGAAAGGCTTTAATAGTAAGACTTGATTCTTCGTTGAATCGATCTAGCAGATATTTCATAGAAAAGACGACCAAAATATGTGTCATTTGCACAATTGCTATCATGTATTTCCATGCGGTATTACGAAAATTCAGCTTCATATGTGAATTTAACATGTGTAAAGCTCAAGCTTCTCCTAGGATACCTTGTTTCAGAAATTGAGACAAGAAGCAGTGTTTTTAGGCTGAAAAACAATAGCAACTGTATTATCAAAGACAGCTCTGCAGCTGGCGTGGATTGATAAAAGTCTTTGAAAAATTTCGTTTTCTCATGGACGAGTGTGTTTTTCATTTATGCAGTGCTTAATTTATTTATGAATGACAGCATGAGAATCCAAGAGACAACCGACATGCAGAAAACAAGCGAGACAAAGAAGAAAGTTGAATATTACCCTTCCAGACTTCGATTTAGATCGTGAATAGAAGTAGATCACATGAGATCTATCATCTCCAAATTTACAAAGTTCGAATATCAAGTTAAACGGAGGGCTTCAATAATTTCTCACTGCTGATACGCTAATGATTAGCGAGGAGAAAAGGGGAGAAAGAGAGAGAGAGAGAGAGCGAGAAGAAAAAACATTGACCTATATACATAGGAGTAAATAAGTATAACAAAGTGGAAAATTTATGCAGGCATTCTCAATAAATAAACAAAATAAAATAATATAACACTCGAATGAATGGTTTTAAAAGACTTACTAAAAGTCTTTTCGGGCCCTCTAAAATCTGACGTCGTTGTAGTAATGAAGAAAATTCTTCAAATGCTGCATCCATGGAACAGTACCGTCATCGTATGTATTTGTGATATCGTTTGTTTCAAGGTAAGAAAGTTCATTTTCATCTTTTTGCATGGACATTCATAACACTGATGAATCACTATTTGTTATTATGCAAAGAACGAGATTATTATCATTAGAATTTTACACTCTGTATGTTGCGTCATTCAACCACTAAAATATTTCAAATAAACTATGATGGCTCGATGCCAAATTGAGTTTCTATTTCAAGCTTCAAATTCCTGCACATTGTTCCGATTGTTACTGATTGATTTAGGTATTCGTACCTACGATTCGGTGCAATATCTTAGAGTATTCTTCTAGTTTTTGTACAAATTTATTAAAATTCGATAATAACATCATATTACATTACTCAACTTGATTGTAATTTGCATTGGAAATCGATCAACCACTTCAACTAGATTGAAGGGGTGATCGTGTGCTAATACCGACGTCAATTCGGATGTATCGTCTTCATTGAAACTAGCACAAACAGCTTACCTCAAATCTGCTAATATACAGTCCTACATAATTGTTCGCTTTTTCATTAAGAAAGGTGAGACAGGAGCCTGTTTACTCGTAGAAATTTACAAATGTGTTTAGATTTCTAATGGTGGAATCATGTAAACAAGACAACGAATAAGTGACCACGTTTACTAAACAAATTGGATGAAATTAGAAATCTCTAAAGATATTGATTTTCAAAATACACAGTACTTCCTTTCTCATTCCATACCTTGCACGTGGTTTCCCGTTTTAGATTAAGTAAAAGAATTCACAGATGACTGTGATTTATATTATTGTGTTCATTGCTATTTACGTTTTCGGTGTGATATCTAACCCTTTCCCGCATTGGCCGACATACTTCAAATTATGGAAGAATGTTCTTTTCAATAGAAAACGTTTAGTGCCATTCTTTTCAAGACTTCGTCAAGCGATGATACTTCTTCAATATGTTGCCAAAGCGCCTATTTTCGGTTATCTATGGCAACTGGATAAATTCATTTATGAAGATTATCTATTACAACAGCTTGCACCAGTTTTCATCATTGGGGAACCTCGAAGTGGTACAACATTTCTTCATCGAACCATAGGGATGGACGAGGACAACTTCTTTGCTATTCGTCACATCGAATGGCGTTATCCATTTATAACGATACAAAAGTTGATTTCTATGCTTCGTTTGGAAAAATTAATCAAAAGTATCAACTACTGGCCAGATAGCACCGTTGGCAACGAAGCGAAGAAAATGCATCCGAACAACTTATTCGATTTTGAAGAAGACGGTATATTTTTCGAAGAATGTTTCTTATTCCACTTTTTTACACTATTTCGATTTCCATATCTTTCACTTTTGGATTACTTGGATGATTTTGAACACCTACGACAACAAGATCGAGTGCGGATTCTACAAACACATCGTGAGGTCATCCAGAAGATCATGTTTTTGAGAGGTTCGAACAAACTATATTTATCAAAAGAAGTAACCAGTCATACAAAGATAAATGCGATCCTTGAATTGTATCCCACAGCTAGGTTCATTATTAGCCTACGTCATTCAAGCGAATTCATGGGTTCTTTATTGAAGTTGATTCAAGTATCAACTTTATGTAAGACTGGTGTTGATATCTATGCTGGTGGGAATGAATTCAAGTCGCGACTCATTAAAAGAATGCAGAATGATTGTGCACTATTATCTGATTTCATAGAATTGAAACATTATGATCATATTTCACGTAAGCCATTAAGAGTATGTATTGCATACTCACGGCTGACAGAAGATCCGTTATCTTCAATACAATATGTGTATCGAAAGTTAAATCTGATAATGTCACCAGTTTACATGGACAAGGTTCAACTTATTCAACGCCAACAATACAATCGTGAGCGAGGTTATGATTATAAAATGGAACATTTTGAAGGATTCGATGAGTTTGATCAATTGGTTAATGAGCATTCGAGGAAAAGTTTTGAGTGTGGTTCTACGGGTGAACCTTTGTTATGTAGAAAGGATTCGATAAAAGAATCATTTCTGCCGCGGAGATGTTCAATTGAAGAATCACGTCTCTACAATGCAGAGTGCCAAACAGGAATGTCCTTCCTATAGAAGGGGTTCATTGCCGGAAACTCTTCCACACGAAACTGTTTCGGTACACAAACCTCTACTCCACAAGGATGGATCCTTACTTTAGAACCTTGTTCTATTTAAGGGATCTAATCCATTCATCTTTCTCTGCACAATGAAAAACATGATGTTCGATATATCCATTTATGTATGCTTTTTCGTATTGTTCCTGAACTCATTGACACAAGTCGTATCTGTGTGCATTGTGATGCTCAGTTTCTATATCTATTTCTATTTAATTATTGTATCCTATTCGCTCTCATTGAAAAAGATTCTTCATACGTGGTTTGTTTAAAGTGTAATATTTTCTTTGTATCTTACTGCCTTGTTTTACCTATTCGTTGTTTTATAATAAGAAAGATCCAGAATAAACTATAAGGTAAATTGCTACCTAAGTTAGAGATACATATATGCAATTACATTTTAGCATTTCTTATGATGGTATTAACACGGGCGTTCTTGAATTAATATCATGAACATTGAATTTCGGGTCATTGTAAGTACAATAAATTATTATTAGATTGCAATTATTCCAACTACTAAACAGACAACCCGTGCTTTTCATTTGTAAATTTATTAGATTTCATGTAGACCTGAAATACGTAACTAATGACCTTAATTTTCAAAAGTTAGATGAACGTAACGAAGACTTTCTGATATCAGAGTATGTATCTACTCACACCAGTTTTTTTCTTCGATTGGGTGTAAGGCTTGATGGTGAACGTCGAAAAGGAAAAGGACCAAAGAAAACATCGGAAAGCGTAGAAAAGCAAAACTTCGGAATTAAAAGTACTAGAAGGAAATTTTTCTAAATTAGATTCGGTCATAAGATATTTTATTTTAAGCTGTAGAACAAAAACTAATCAAAACGACCAACATGATTATTTTAGTTTTTTTGCCGTCTAATCAGTAGATTCAATCCGGTCAACAATTGATTTGTATTTATTTCACAATTTTAAAATCTAATGTTTACTGTTTCTAATTGTAGTTCGAAAGCTGTTTGTTTTTAATGCTTCGAAATTGATGCACAGGAAGGCAGTTGAATTGTTATATGTTCGAATCTAACTTGCTAATCTTGAATTAATGGTGTAAATATTCACATCTATGGATTTTTTTGCAATAACACGTGTTCCAAACGAAAAATTATATTCTGAAATTTAAGAAAAGCGGAACTGATAGAACAATCTCTTCTCAAGATAGATTTTCTCTCATACCTTTAGAAATGTTGTTTCTGTGATGATAGCAATCATTTGCATTCCCCACTGCTAAATAAATACGACAATTTATCGAATGACCTTTCAAATAAAGAAATAAGTAATCTAATGCTAGTAATGGTGATGCACGAATGTGTTCCACATTTTTTTCAACCTCAGACAATGGCATGACACTTAAGAACATAAATTGCTTACATTGTTCTCATATATTTCATCGCTTTTATGCTCGAGTGTTAAGCCTAAGTTGTTTATATTCCTTTGAGAATCTTGAAGAACGTGTAACTCTCAACCGAAATATAAAGCATTTGAAGACTAAAACAATAGATAATCTTATGTATGAAAATCAATTTTTTACATAACAACGAACGAAAGACAAAGAGCCGTTATACTTAATTCCGCTAGAAACATGATAGGTCTCAGCGTTTCCTATATTGCAGCTAAGGAACATTGTACAAAGCTGAATTTAACTTTCCGGAATAGAGAAAACGTTTCTGCATCGATTCATGTAGCACTCATTGTAAAATAACAACCAATTGGATTTTCACAATCGTTGCAAAAAAAGCACCGAAAATTTTCTTCCTTTTCTGTTTGTTCCTAATTCTGCCATGTTTAGTTATTTTGAATGTAAAAAAAACATTTGAAAATTGTCTCTAGTTGATTTAAAACCAACACGAGTCAATTCGTTTTGTTAAGACAAATCGAATGGTATAATTTTTATTCCTATTAGAGTATATTTTTCAGACTCAATCATTTTTATTTCCAGACGTTCTATCAGAGATGGGCACGGTTCGGGTTTTTCAAAATTTCAACCGAACCGAAACCGACAAAATTTTGAGGAGCGCTGAGCCGAAATGAATCGAAACCGAAATGTCTAAAATCGAACCGAACCTAACCGAAAAAGAAAATTCTGAAACTCCACTGTACACAATTAAAACGATGTGATTTTATTTGAACTCGCTCATCTTGTTCTGGATGATTGTTATCTGTTGTATTTATGTTTGTGTAAATCTACATATTTTCAGTTATTATTTTATTTTCCTCATGTATGTCTGAAGTAGTGATGTTTGTACATGTATCGCACAAGAAGAAAAATAAAAAACACTAGAGAGCATAAATAAATATGAAAACGAAACAAAAATATCAACAAAATTTCTCAAAAGATGTCAGAAATATCATTTCTCGATTTTGTTTAACGTTTTTGAGCATTCTTTTTATTAGAGTCCATGAACCTAAAGCGAATGGACACTCCATAGCAGAGCTCTGGATGGGAGGAGAAATTCGTCCCATGGGACAAATTTTCTTTATCCCGTTCCATCCCATCTCATCCCATGGAATTCAAAAGTCGATCCATCCCATCCCATGAAATTCAAAAGTCGGCCCATCCCACCCCATGAAATTCAAAAGTCGGCCCATCCCATGCCATAAGGGGTGTCAGTTTCGGGTTCCGTTCCCGCGAACGCGAACGCGGCTGAGTTCGCGTTCTTGAGAACCCGGGAACCCGTCGCGTTCGCGTTCGCGTTCAAGGGAACCCGGGAACCCACCGCGTTCGCGTTCGATGGAACCCGGGAAACCGCTGCGTTCGTGGAAACCCGGGAACTCATATTGACTTGCACTAAACTAGAATCAAAATACATTGACATATGATTAGAAACCCGAAAACAGTTGGTTTGTCTATTTGAGTTGCGTTCGCGTTCGCGTTCGAGGAATCCGGGAACCCACCGCGTTCGCGAGAACCCGGGAACTCATGTGTTCTTGAGATCCGAATTTTCAGTAAATCAGGATCGAAATTCTGTATTTTTTCTAGGGGTGGGAAGTTACCGTTAC
>OENT01002264.1:1956-25239 GCA_900239685.1 Rotaria macrura | reverse complement strand
CTGTGTTTCATGAACCCTTTCATATACCCTTGAATAAACCCATTCACTTTGGGTTGCTGACGTTTATAAACTCTATGTAATGAGTTTTTGAATGGGTTTTTGCGAGGGTTTAGACACTTCTAAATAAACGCTTCTAAGGGTTTGCTATAGGTTGCATTTTCATCAACCCTTAAATCGTTTTTTATTCTACGCTTTTTTTTTCAGTGTACTCCAGTGATACTCCCTCGACTCCACTTGTACTCCGCTGTACTCCAAAATATTTTTGGAGTAGATGGAGTATCGCCTTTTCTCCCTTGGCTTTTTGCCTTCGTTAAAATATAAGTTGTTGGTAAGGGGCTGATTTAATCGGGGCATCGAGCATATTCTAACAAGTAACGCTCATCGAGAGTCGAGTCGCTTGACCCTAGACTGAGGTACTTGCGTAGTAATAGAATTTCAAGTATCCCTGACTATCTGAATAATCCAATAATCACATGGTAACTATGATCGAAATGACTACGGATAAAGTTTGAAAGATTACAAATGTGCTTCAAAGAAGCAAACATTTGCGGGAACCCCGATGAATATAGCACCAATGCTCACAACAATGACTTGATCCATAGGATGATCAATGAGATCAGTATACTCATATCTGTCATGTTTTTGACCTTGTAGGAAGTCATTCACAGCACATCTAGTGCTGGAAGAAACATTATTTTGATTATCTCAAGTGCAGTTTAGCTCATTTTAACAATATAATTATAATGTCACTGAGCGAGTGTGTCGCATTTGTGATCATTTAGAGTGTCTTTTGTGGTAACTTCAGATTATAACCTCTGCCACTTGGGCTATTATTACGATCGTTTCTCTTATATATATCCTCCTTTAGACTGAGTCAATGACAACTTCTAATGTTGCATAACAGCTGCCATCTCTGTGGCAAGCGACCGCAGTGACGACATCAGCGGACAAAAACCTGACGTACATCCCCAATAACGTGTCTCAGGTGACTACACCAGGGATCCAAAACCAGACATGTGGTTAAAAGCATTAACGAAATTGTTACTCGTACTATTCTAAGAATTATTTGTACCATGTTAATGGTCGTTTCGACGATTGATATAGTGACTCGTACTGTGGCTGTGTTACTTTGCTCTTCCGCTAATCATATGGTCACTCATGCCAAGGCTGTGATCATTTGTGCCTTAGGAATGGTCATTTAGGCCACAGAAGTGGTCATTCGACCCATAAAAATGAACCTTTGTACCATACAAAGCTGTTAGCGCAATCCCTTACGGGATTAAAAATGGAAAACACGATTTACTTGCTTTCAACTGCCAAAGAAATCTTCCTTTCTCTCATGGGCCCTGGTACAATTACCTCATAATTTCTTAGAGAGCCACTAGAGTGGAAATAAACAAACAGCTAATATATTCTGACACTAAATCCCTGACATAGATTAACTAATCCTGTACCGAACCTAAGGGGCCGTCTATCACCTCTGCAGTGGTCTTCAATCCTCTCAGTACCAGCCTCTGACGGGGGAATCACCTGTCAATAACGGTCTGTGGAGGGGGCCGGGTGGGGGGTTGGGTGAAAAATTTCTGGCCTAAACACTTCAACACTTCTTTTAGTTCATGTTTCAGAAAACACTCTCCAGTCGGTAACCGTCCGTGATGGGGGGGGGGAGCCCTGAACACCTGTCGGTAACGGTCTGCGTGGGGTGCAATGCAACGCATAATAAACCCTTTTTCCGTTTATGAAAATTTTCATAAACCCTTTAGGGTGTTTTAAACACGATAATAAACCCTCGAAGGGTTTATGAAAATTTTCATAAACGGAAAAAGGGTTTATTATACGTTGCATTTTCATAAACCCTTAAAGGGTATATTAATGTACCCTTTTTTTTACAGTGTGGTTGCAACATTTCTACCCTAAACGCTTCAACACTCCTTTTAGTCCGTGTTATTCACAAAATGGTCATTTGTCGCATCGAAATGGTCATTTGGGGCAGAGAAATTTAATTTGAGCCACAAAAGTGCTCATTTTCGACCTCTTGGATAATTATTTAGGCCACAGAATGGTCATTTGAGCTATACAAATGGCCATTTGTTCCTTTAAAATGATTCGTTTTTTCAGTACATTATTATTGAATGATGCGCTTAGTTGAAGGAATTCTTAAAAAGTGTTTTTGATTCTCTGGGGAAATATGCCTCACTTTTCATGGCATGGTTCGTAAGATCGGTTATATCTATATCAGTATTTTCACTTAATACTTCTGTCTCATGAATTCAATTGTCATATCAGTCGAAGAGAAAATCTTTATTTCTTTTATTTGTGTCTTAGCTCATAGATATAATGAAGAAACAATAATGGTGAGTTCGATTTAGAAAGTTGAAACCTTATCAACTGTTTTATGTGTATTTAGATTTATCATTGGATGAAGAAATTATAATGGTGAATTCGATTTCAATAGTTAAAAGTCGATCAACTGTTTCATTTCTATTTAGATTCAATATCCCAAGTCGCTGGTTTCATGAATCTGATGCTGCAGGAACTGGTAGAAAAGATGTGGTAGAGTGACCGTATACTGTAGAAAAGCACATGCAATCGATGGCAAATTGGAAGCAGTACCCATGCTGACAAATTTGCCAAGTTTTTCTACTGAATACTAGCAACTTGCTGTGTTTTACGACAAAAGTTGGTGGAAATCATTGGAAAAACTTAGGTAAAAGTTTCCAGACTGAGTGCTGCTACGTTCCAGCAATTGTCCAAGTGTTCCTGCAGGATACAGTAACTTACCCGCATCTTTTTTGTCTGCTCTGGCAGTGTCCGATGTGCAGAACGATCGACCTTGTTTATAGCGATCCGGTGGTGCTCATTTCAGATTCGGAACAATGCAACGTCGGAAACCTTTTATCCGTTTCCGAGGTTGGTATGGGAAAGAATTTTTTACTTCGTTTCTTGATTCCAGAAGTCTCGGAAACCCTTAAAGGATTTCACATAGTAACAAACTCGGAAAGCCTCTCCGGGTTTTATGGGATACTGTTTTTTTAGAGAGTAGTCGTTCTTTGGCACCCCACAGGGACGCCACTCTAGAATAGTCGCTACATTGCCTGAACGCCCCCGTAATAGTTGGTAACTCGGTCGGATTTATGTAAATATTCATATCACTCTTCTCCAATCATATTTGCGAGAAACAATATCAGATCAGACGTTGAACTGATATAATGCAAATGCTGGATTCCTATGCTAAACAAGAAGCAATACTAGCGGACTTGGATATTACCGAAGCCGAATTGATAAAAACATGTTTCTAGATATAAGTGTACTTTTGAAGGGTGATTGTGCTTTGTATGTAAATATGCACCTGGTTCTCTTAATCTCTATCTAGTTCACAAATGCACAAGAACAATGATATAATTTCCTATCATTTAGGGCTACTGACATTATCAAGTCTTTAGTAATGCTAATTCACTAGCACCATTACTCTGCCAGTGCAGGCTAGAGTGAAAACTCATTTAACCTTATAAAATCTAAAGCTTTTTGCAGAGCAAATCAGCGCTTTCATAAATTTTCCTAAGCTGACAGCGACACTAAAGCTCGAAATATTGAGGAACGTAATACACTTTTGAATACTCTGACACCGATAACCTTTGCTAAAACTTAATCTAGAATAGCTCATCCATTCTAGCGCACGTTAACCTACACATAACTACCTATTAACATACGAATACCCAAACTTTTTTAGTTCACACGAAGCTGCCTCCACTTGAGAAGAGAACATGATACAACTTCTTTACACTACCATGAATCGGATCAAAGTGTGCTTCCAATACATTAAAACCGAAAAGCTTCAAAACACATACAGCCATCCGCCAGAAACCTAGAAAAGCGGACCCAAATGACCTAAACCAACCTATCCGGTAACCGTTTTCTCCTGAGATAGGAAACGCAGCAAACATGATTCGTAGAAAAAATCGGTCAAAAATATCTGATTGGCCGAAACCGGGATCCGAAAAAGCCTGGTTGACCGAAACCATTGTCAGAAAAAATGGGATTGGCCAAAACCTTGATCCGAAAAAACCTGATTCCTGAAACTGGAAACGGAAAATCCCTGGTTGGCTGAAATTTTGTTCGCGAAATCCGATTGGTTGACGTTCCGATGACGAAAATATCTGATTGGCTGAATTTTTGGGTTCTCGACATCCTATTGGTTAACACTTTGAGAAGAAGTGTATATGATTCACTGAACTGAACTAGCTGGAAATCCTGCTTACAGTTTTTTCATCGTTGACCTTTGACCTTTGACATCTGAGCTTTGACCCCAAGCAAGCAAAGAAACAGCTGCATTTTAAATTGTGTGACCCTCGCTTCAGCCAAGGGAATACAGTCACTATGAATTAGTGCTATAATGTGTAGTTGCACAATATGAAATATTTTCCAAGATAAAGTTAGTCTATACGGAATTTCTTTTAGCAGATAAACTGCAAAAATAAATTCTGTCATTTTCGATGGTGTCTCTTCATCACATTGTGCAATCACATATATTCGCTGCTGTTAAAATACAAAATTATATCTGAAATTCGTCTGTTACGATGTGTCAGGCGGGCTTAGAGCCTGGAAACTCGGTTCTTGGTAAACATTTCTACCCGCGTTCACTTCGGCACTCCTATTAGATCGCGTGTCACAAAATATTCATTGTTGAAGTTGAAGATATTGTTCTCAATCTACACATTTACTAGATGCAACAATCTAAAAAATAGGTTTAATACCGAACTTCAGTGGCTCAGTACATTTAATCTAAACGGTTTTAGGTTCGGTAAGGTAAAAATCGTTTCGTAGTAATTAAACAAAACTTGTCTAAGTTCAGAAGAAAAGGGAGGGTTTCGCAATTTTTCAACCAAACATTCCGTTAGTTCTGCAAATTGGTCTATGGTTTCGCACTTGAAATGCTAATTCATTTTTAGTTTCTCGCGATTCAACAAAGTTTCGTACTATATCGACCAAATGACTGATGCTTCTGGTTACTAACCGAAGGTTCCGTCCTTATTATTCTGAGCAATGAGAGGTTTCGTACAATATTAAAAGGTTTCGCATTGTCTTTACTGAACTTTTCACTTTCATATTGTTGATCCTATGTTTTTCGTATATTTTCCACGAAAAATTTTAGTTTCATAGCGGCGATTGATTGTCTCGCACAAAAAATGCGAAATGATTTGTAGATCTGTAGACTTTCTGGTGATTTTACAAATTTCTTAAAATAACTTCACATCTTTTTTTAGAGCATTCTTAGATCCCATGTACTTCGTGCAAAGCCATAAGCGGTTTGTATTTGTGTACATGGATTTTTATGCGTTCTCATCAATAACAAATGCTTCAACGTTTCCGTTAGTAAATGGCTCAAGAAAGAATATAATTTGGCTTACGGTACGCAAATTCCATAGCAAACGGATTAAGCTATCGTATGCAAGTATCATGACGTATAACAACATAAGAGCAAAAGCAGACAAGGAAAAAGCAGACTTATTTGCAAACTATTTTGAAAATGAAGTCTACGCTTACAATGCTGATACACTGCTATTTCATGATCAAATAAAAAACCAAATAAACAACATCAAAAAGCGTAATATAACCTCATCAATCACAACCAAGTGCAAGCAAATTACACTAACAGAAATTAAATATCACATTAAACAACTTCAAAATAGCTCGACCGGTTCAGTCAACATTCACAATAGATGTTTAAAGAATTCTTCAGAACTACTTGTTCAGCATGTAGCAAACCTGTTCAACTTAGTTCTGACGGAAGGTTATATTCCAACGAAGTGGAAAACAGCAAATGTCATTCTCCTACTTAAACCAAACAAAGACAAGCAACATCCGTCAAGTTATCGACCAATCAGTCTTCTTAGTTGTTTTGGTAAATTATTGGAGAAAATAATCAAGCAACGTCTAATGCTTAAACTCAAACGAAGAAACATCTTACCAGAACATCAAGCTGGCTTCAGACCAGGAAAAAGCACAATTTACAACATCTTACGATTAGAACGATAAGCTCAATGTCAACTTCGACGTCCTCGTCTATGACGTCACTCGGCCGTCATTCTTTTTGATATTAAACCGGCATTTGATTCTGTATGGCATGATGGTTTACAATACAAATTAAATGATCTTCACCTTCCAACATACATCATCAACTACTTAATATCATTTCTACACAATAGAACCGCTGCCATTGAAATTGAAAATGTTTTATCCCGACCATTTAACTTAAAGAGTGGTACTCCATAAGGATTTCCATTGTCACCATTATTATATATTACATATACGGCAGATTCGATGAATGGAATGCCGACTCATACTGAACATGGGTTATTCGCCGATGATACAGCACTATGGACGTCATCTAATACCATGACAAGTGTTTCAAACAGGTTACAAGAATCCACAGATGCTTTCAAAATTTGGTGCAAGTCATGGAAATTAAAATTACAATCAACAAAACAGAGCTGATCCACTTCAGTATACGCCCAAGAAAGAAATATAAACATCCATTGGAGGTAAAAGTTGAAAACACTATTATTAAACCACTGGATTGTACAAGATACTTGGCTGTCATAAAAGACAAACAACTGAATTGGAGAAATCATCTCGATTATATCGAAGCTAAGATTGCTCCTCGGATCGGTCTACTTCGGTATTTATCGAGAACAGCATATGAACCCAGCAACAAGACGATGATAAACATCTTTAAATCAATTGTACGCACGGTTATTACTTATGTTTATCCCGTTCTACTGACTGCAAATCAAAACGTATGGACCCGATTACAAATCATACAAAACGAGGCACTCCGTGCTGCCCTCGGTTTAACTATATACACGTCAGTAGAATATATCCACAAAATTAGTAATATCCCCAAAATTAAAGATTATTCAATATCATTACTTGAACAATCTATTGAAGATGCAACACCAAATAATGATATTATGTTAAAGGATCATCTTCAAGATATTTTAAACAACGTTTAAAAAAATCAAGAAGAAAAACACCCTTAAATATAATATCATCCTCGAGAAACTAAACCAACGTTCAGTCAACCGAATTCATATGAAATTTTCTATATATGAATCTCGTATACATCTATAGCTATGTTTTATGTCCTTGATCTCCATGCATAATATGAAGTGAAGACAATCTAATTGTATGTTCGTTTTCTTACATATAGCTATTTCTTTCTCCTCCTTCATGTTCATATGTAATATGGAACAACTACACCACAACGTTGACCTTGTTACAAGATACCCTCATCCACTACCAATACCACATCTGCAACACATCTTCAAACCACAAGTTAACCATCAAAAAAATCTTCGAGACAAAAGACTGATGTCATGTGTCTCTTTCTTTCCTCTCCAGTTTTTCTTGACAATACTGTCTGTTGTTTCGTTTAGTCTTACTTTTATGTTTTCGCTTCATCAGTATTGTCACCCTTTAACATCAATAAAGCTTTGTCTCCAAAAAAAAGAAAGAATATTCACTTTTGGAGCAGATTGAAAAACCAGCAAAAACTTATTTACAAAAAAACACCAGCGATTCAATCAAGATACCGAGTAGATCTTTTCTCGTCCAGACATGGACAGTACAAATCTCATATCCCTTGCCTATACTCATGCGAAAAAAACTAAGAGACTGCCACTTTTCATAGCTAATTCACTGGACATTCAAAAATTAATGCTACACTGTAAATTTCATTTAAATTTTTTTGTTGTAGAAAGTTAACTTTAATTAAGCTAAAACATTTTACAAAAGTTTATGATTCATTCGTCGAGTTTTGAATGTTCAGAAAATTTTTGATGGTCCAGAAAGTAGTATTTCAATCTGATTTTCGAGAAACACTGCTTTTCAAGATATTGGAAAATCAAGTTCAATTTTCTAGAAAATCAATTGAGATTCTATAAAAACTCAGAAATCAGTTACTGATTTTTGCAAAATCATATAAAAAATGACAGTTATAGAGTCATTGTTCCATCATGTATATAACTCAGTCGACGCAGTGTTGTGTATGCATTATTTCATCCAGCCACTGTAAGTAGTCGATAAATAAATTTTTTCCAGATATCGCATGAGTTAGTCAATTTAATATGAACAGGCACATAATACTGATTTATTTCTTTTGGCTCACAAGAATATTAGAAAAATAATTTTCTGAACATAAAACTGATAATTTTATCCTTTCATATTTTTCTAACTGTATTTGGACTGTTACGTAGTATTTTGATGTTTAAGCTTGAGAATCGTATTTTGAGTATATGTTTTTGATCACAATGTTTTTAAATAGTTAAATTTTTTTTCTTAGAATTATTTTCTCTTCGTTGCGTCACGAAGGGATTTTCTTTAGTAACTATGTTTTAACTAATATTCCAAGTCTCATATTTTTCTGATTTATGATGTTATATGGAACATTTTACTCGACACTTGTTTGTTGTGTTCAACATTCATTATGAAATGAATATGAAAATTTAATTTCATACTTCTACAAAATACTCTAATTGTTAAATTGAATGCGAAATTTCTAGAAAAGTCCAAACGCATTCACTTTCAATTTTCGAACTAGAAAATCGAATTTTTATTTCTATCTTCTAGAATATCGCATTTTCAAGAAAGTAGATAATCATCCTTAAATATCGTATGGACTTCCCAAAATATCCTTTATTATACTGTCTAAATTATTTTCTAATTTACAGTATATATGATCAACTCAATATCAAAGTAAGACTGATCAGGTGAAATCCCAAAACTTAAATATTGTATATTTCTTTTCTCGAACGTAGATCAAATTCACCATCATAAATATCAACTAAAATCCTTTTAATGAATTTGAAGAACATGCTTACTTGGAACTATATCCATCATAAGTCAGATCCATTATTATTACAATCAAAATAAACAACGTGAGTGAATCTATTTTTTTCTATCTTCAGTCAGCCTCATTGTCTCAAATTTTCAGGTATAGTTATTCTCATAATATTCAGAAACAACGAATGAATCATTTGTTTTTGTCATAGATCGCGTTCATCATCATCATCATCCTTTTCTACTACTATTACTTGAATAATATTCAAAAAGAATGATGTATCCTTTTGTCTTAGGACAAGCTGATCACAATGATTTTCAGGTACTACCATTCTAATAATAATCAAGAACAATGTATGAATTTCTATTTTTTTCTCAGATCCAATTAATCAATATCATTTTCAGGTATGATTTTGTCGTAAAATTCAAGAAGAATGAATCTATTTCCTGAACTATCTTAGATGAAATATATCATACTAACTCCCAAGTATCATTGTTGAGAAAATATCATAAAATCCCGAATAAATGTCTTTCTCGATCTCAGATCGAATTCATCTTCTTACGTTGCAGATATGCGTATTGTTATAAAATCGAGCCAATTAAATAAATCTAGCTTTTCTATCTTTAGTCAAATTTATCATCATGATTTTCAGATATAATTATTACAAGAACATGAAGGTATTTCCTTTGTCTCTTTTGGATCAGTTCATTATCACAATTGTCAGGCGTAATCTTGTAAGAAAACTGAACCACATGAATAAAATTCGTTCCCCTATCAGTCAAGTTCACCTGTATTATTCAGGCACGATTAATACAATCTAATTAAACAACGATAAAAAGATTCTTTTTTGTGTACTCAAAAAGTGAGTACGTTCTAGAATCGGTCAGTTTGTCCGGCCAGCCGTCCGTTTACACGATAACTCTTTAGAAATACATTCGATTGAGCTGAAAGTTTGTGCACAAAATTTTCTCATCAATATCTAAGTCGAGTTCGAAGATGGCAAGGATCCAGCAAGAAATGGCTGAGTTATCGAAAAAACTGTCATTATTCACCAAACAATCGCTGAGGGGTGTGCGGGGAGTTTTTCAAAAAAAAACGTTTTTCTCAGAATCATCCACAACTTGTATAGATCGACTCAGTTTTTAACCCTGATTCCGAATCTGATATTAGTTTTGAACCAAATCGCAGCTTTCTTACGAAACATTGACTGAAAAAAGGTCGCAAATGTACAAAAACTGCATCTAGAAACGAAATTGCCTAGATATGTTTGAGATGACCAGTAGTTTTGGAGTTTCCCAAAAAGGTTTACCAAGATACTTCTTCCCTGCACACATTCTAGAATGACTGATTTGTCTCATTCACTTTTTGAAGTACACATAACTCTCGGACATAAGTCGGAAGTTTTCACATTTATTTCTATGAAAGGTTTGATTCACAATCAGAAATCGCAGGTTAAGCTATCAGGAAGAAATAGAACAATTGGAATAAATATACTTTCTCCGTCTCATACCAAGCTCATCATCATAGATCGGAGTTACAATTGCAAGTATGAAAATGAGTAACGGTAATAAATTTCCTTTTGTGAAACTTTCATTTAATTGACTCATCTTATTCTCACTCGTGGGTACTAGAATGAAATTTATCATGCTATCCTTTCCATTTCTTTTCTAGATGAAGGCCACCATCAGAAATCGAAGGTATATATTCACTTTTAATGAAATTGAAGAACATGAATAAATTTCTTTTTCTATTCTAGATTGAATTGAACATCACAATTCTCAGGTACGATCATTGTAATAAAATTAAACAACATGAATTAATCTATTTTTTCTTTCTCAAGTCAAGTTCATCATCACGATTCTCTGGTACTGTTTTCTTTGGTAATATTCAAGAACTATAAATAAATTTCTTTCTTTATCGTAGATTGAGTTTATCAACACAAGTCGAATGTATGACTAATTTTGTAACATCAAACAGCAGGAATAAATCTTCTTTCTTGTTCAGCATGATAATTTTCAGGTACGATTATTACAATTAAAGAATTAACATGCACTAATTGCCTTTTTTATATCTTAGATGATATTCATGATTATACCACTCCGGTACGATTGTGTTGATCTAATCAAAGATTATGAGTGCGTCACTTCTTAATATCTTCGATGAATGAGTATGTGTTAGCGTCAGTATTGAATCACACTAACGCTAAACGATGATTAAGATGCGCCTTCTAGTCAAATGGGCTTAGGACAACTGCCTAGATAGCAGAAGGTGCGGGTTCGATTCCCGCGAAGGTCACTTTTTCATCGTTCTGTCACATAACATCAGTGACACTGCTTATCTCATTCGTTCTATACATATTAGAGCTAACAGTATGCGAACCATCAACGATTGTATTAATCTTGTGAAACGGAATCAGAGAAACTGAACGATTCTTTTATGAGGTTTATTTTAAGGAAACAGAAATGGTAACTAAATTATGTTGTGCTAAGTCTCTGAATAGAAAATCAGTTCAATCGTACTTGGTCTTTGGTTTGGGAATTTTGAACACCAAGTAAGCTGAATATTTTCGCTCATGATCAATTTATTTATTCTCGTTTTAGATTAAACGGTCGCCAAAAATGAAACATGCGTCTTGTGTTTAGAAATTGCAACTGGTTGGAATGTGAAAAAGAACGAACTGATACATATTGGGTAGTGAGCTTAGTGAGTCATTTTTTCATGCTATTGAGGCTAAACTTCAGATACGTGGAAGTTCATTTCTGTGCCTTGTGGAAAGACTTGGTACTCCGCTGTATCTTCGGAACTATTTTCTATGTTGATCGAGACAGTACCCAAGTAGACAAAAACTTGGAATAACGCATTTACACATTTAATCTGGAACCGTGATTACGAGTCATTGGCGCTCATTATAATGATGCATGACTTGTGTCCTTTGTGTAAAATTTTCATCTTAGAGTTTGAAAGCTGTCGGAACTTTCAGTTTTCAGGGCTAAAACGCGCTGTTATTCTTGAATTTCAAGGACAGTCCATTTTGGCACTCAAAACTGAAGCTTATGGCCGTTTTCACACTTTGAAATGAAAACTTTGCAAAGACAACACATCTCATGCTGTCATTATAATGAGCGGTAATGAATCGCAATCACGGGTCCCGATTAAGTGTGTAAATGCGTTATTCCGAATATTCGTCTGCTTGAGTTTAGTTCGAAACCTTTGGTACGAAACTTTATGTTATTATTTAGTGGTTGGCTGCCGAACCCCTGCTTTTCCTGAACCTCAAAAGGATCTTCCCGTGTGCCCGGCGAAAGATCCTTTAAAAGTTCGGTAGAACACTGTTAGCATCAACAGATGGTGCTCATTGACACTAAACTTGTCACTGTGAGTTGAGTTATATTAATCCTCTGTGATGCTCCTCTTTGATCAGTCGGTTATTGGCCGACTTGTTTTCTCTCTCTCTATCCCGGTGCATAAGACCACCAGTTTTTGTTTTTGTTTTATCTTTATCGGTTGTTATCATCTCTCCGAATAAAACGATTATCATTATTATTATTGTTATCATTACGAATAACAGCATCATTACTAATACTGTTACCATCCCTTATTTACACCTATCCTAATTATATTTAACAAGTAAGGGTAAGTCCTTTTTTCAAGTGAACTCTCTATCGGAAGGCAGATACCTTTCCCCGAAGGTTTTAGTAGAATTTATCCTACGTGATACTCGAAGGATAAAACAAAGTAACGAGAGGCTCACAAACACGTATTCCTTTTAGAGTGAAGTTTAAACAGAATTTTATTTGAAACGGTTTTATCGACCAAAAACCTGAAATTAGATGGTTTCCAACCGTTTTTTTCAGAACTAATTGAAGTTAAACTTTAAAAACGAGTTTAAATCACACATAATAGTCACGAACACGTTTCAACGTCCTTAAGCGTCTTAAACTCTATCATAACGCATTAAAACTCTTTTCTAGTCGTTAAATATCTGCCTGAGTAGTAAAAGCATACGACTCATAGCAACTGGATGAATAATAAAGCAATATTCCTACAAACATTACTCTGTCAGTTTGTCCTTTTATTCTACATAATTTCTTCATCTTCTTATTTCATGTAATTATCATAGACTACTGAATACAATTCAATAATTGATCAATTTTGTCGCCTTGAAACAGAAGAAAATAATCAAAGGAAGTGCGACAAAATGTACCCAATGAATAGATAGTGAGAACTATTCTGTGACAAATAGAATCCGACTAATTAATCACCTACCCATCTTTTTGATAGACGCTACATTTCCTGAAGGAGCGGCTGCATCTCTTATGGGGTTATATGCATCCCTCTAGAAGATGATGCATCCACAGTATCTCACGACCTGATTTCTTGGGTGTGGATATAGGGGCCTCTGTGAGAAATGCGGCATCGTTACATGAAGATGTTGATCCATCTTCAAATGTCGAGACATGTGACAATACTGTATCCATAAGACGAAAACCTGAAAAACCGACGCCTAAACGCGGTTTTACCGACCAGGTTACCGACTTTAAAGAATCAGTTAAACCAACGGTTTTCACTGGTGAACCGCGGTAATCCCCTGTAAAACACTAGCTTTTTCCCCGGTGAATCGCAGTTGATCAGCGCTGTTCGAGCCTTCGTATTAATAATATTTTTCTTCAATTAAGCTATTATCTTTCAATTAAACCAATTTATTTCACTTAAAAAATGTAAGCAAACAAAAACATCTTACACAAAAAGAAATAAATTAGATTGAAGCATAAATGATAAATAATTCAGATAAAATATATGAAAATGAAATGTAAAAAATTAGTTTGAAAAAATAATCTAAAACGTTTCTGTAAATAAATTAATCTTTAAATATAACAGACCGAACTTAATGCAAAATTGTTTTAAGAAAAAGATAAAGATTGAAATTAAAGAACTAATCTGATAATTAGATATAAAAAATTAATTTCAAAAGAAATAAATATCAAAAAGTTAATTTTTTTAAAACGAAATAAAAACGCAAAAATTATGCTTAAAAGATCAGTTCTAAATTGAACCTCTTAGTCTTTTCTCGATCGATTTGTCTAACCACATGAATAAGCAGAATAAGCGAAATACGGACGAGCACGTTTATGTATACTTGCTTTTTTTCTCGTTCTATACCCATTCACAGTCTTCTCTTCACTGGAAAACTACCGATGAATCGTGGTTGACCGACGAAATTTGTAAAGAATCGCGATATCACTTAAAACTGACGGTTAACAGTGGAATATCGGATATTTTGAGAAATACCGTCGTTTATCACTAAAACTGATCCGGTTTTCGCAACATAGACTAGTCCTAACATGCAAGTAATTTTCTCTACAGTGCATATCTCCATTTACCTTATTTGAAAAGATCTAAACCGCTGGATTAAAACTCTTTGATGAATAGCGAACACTTTTTGTCATTGAAATATTTAAATATTTTTTACTTTTCATAACAAAAAATTTCATTTCCAAAAATTTTCTTTCCTTCCATGACATGTTACATGTAGTGTTCGAATTAGGAATGTTCGTTTGCTTGTTCTTCGTATTAGAAGCAGATCCCCTCATTCGGACAAAGTCAATTGCTCTTCAACTACAGCTAAATATCCAGTTAATTTTCAAGATATGAAAATTATTTTTACATCATTCGATTTAGCAGACCTTTTTCTACTCAAATGGATACAAATATTTTTTCCACGTTAGAAAGGGTAGAATAAAAATTATCTTTTTGAATGAAAAAACATTTGTTCGGATTAGGAACATACACTGCATGCTGTCCTTGTGTGTATAATTAAGTCCATGTTCACTCTGCTAAAGCAACGTGGAAGCATCTATGTTTATTCTAGTCTCATGTAAAAATTCATGTTTCTGCGCTAAATTAAGCACGAACAAATCTTTTATTGCCTACACTAACTTCAGAGAGACAGAATCGTAATGACGCAAAAAGTATACATGCTTCGTTAAAATTTGCTCGCTCAAGAAGTTTTGTATCATTTGAAAACAGTTTAGTGATTTTTCAGATGTCAGTGAACTGGGACAATCAATGTCGGAAAATCCGTAGCCATCCCATAGTTGAAGAAAAGAAAGTTGTTGCGCATACAGAAAATTCTTTTCGCTGGAAAAATGCCAAGACATCTGAGGCTTACAGAAAGAGTTTGAAGATGGTGTATTTATTGCTTTTCATGCTGTCTCTTGAAATAGCTTCACGTGCAGAAATACCAATTCCAAACACCCAAATAAAAAAGATAAATACGATTCGACAGTGAAGGGTAGATAATTGAATATAGGAATGGTTTCAACTGCTCCTATTGCTGATTTCGGAACAGTTGTTTCTAACATGCAGAGTCGGAAAGAAAACAGTTTAGTGTGAAACATCCTGACTCAAGCCCCGTTGGAAGATTCAATGAGAATCCATTTCTGCTGCGGAATCAAAATACATTTTTATGCGTAACCTATTGCATTAGGAAACTTTTAATGAGATTTCGTAAATTTGTGGCATAGTCTAATGGTAGCGTACATTTCTATGATACTTCAGAGAATTCGTTTGGTAATTTTTTCCTTGTGATTCATGCGAGCTACCCTAAAACAGTTTTTGTACTAGAAGAGTTCAGTATTAAAACAATGATGCCAGATACAACTACTCTAAACACTGAAACCTACTTTTACTTTTAATCGTTGTTTAAGTAATCTGGAACCTCTAGTGGTTTTGTAGTAACCAAATTGAATTTTAAAAGTTCAGAATCATATCTAAAAATCCCTGCAATGCCATAGGACACAGTTTTCTAATGGAAGTACAGGTACTTCTGTTTTCGGCAAAGAAAAATAATCACTGCATTAAAAATGGATGAATTAGCTTTGAAGAGCGCACTGAAAATCTTCCACCACATGATGCAAAAATGAGTACCTCATGCGCAATCAAGAGGGGTTAAATGCAAAACGGAACGTTACGATAATAAAACCGGATTTGTTTGGATGCATAAAATTTGTTTTTGTCGATTCTTCACGAATGCACACATTAGTGTGAATAGGAATGACGTACACTCTTAAGACAACTAGAAATAATAATGCACAAAGGTTAGGGGAGAAGCAAAAGGGGAAGAAATATAGGAAGTGAGTATTGCAGACTTCCACAGAGAAAGAGAGAGACATAGACAGATGGAGACAAATAAAAAGCTTCTGTAAATGGATGCAATGCTTACGATTTCCTTCATTTTCAAGGTAAGTAAGAAATGTTGCAAGCTAAAGTGAATATTTCTTTCAATTTTTCTAAAGTTCGAATTGCATAAAAGTGTGCATTTTAGTAGGCATAAATAGATAAATATTTGCATGGTAACTTCTTTGTTCGATTTGGTTTACATGGTTAGTATCACTTAAGGTATGAAATGAAACCAATAGAACGCGAAGAAGTTTTTGATAAAATCAGCACACTTTTTCATTCACTTAGCTAATAGTGACAGTCCAGGAACATACCTAAATCACCTGATTAAGATTGTTTTAACCCGTTCATATTAAAATTACAGATCTACAGAAAACTGCCTATAGAACAATTAAAAGCGATGTTGATCTAAGAGAACATTTTCGTCTATATTCCCAAATCCAATCGCGAATAGTCAAAACGATTTTTTTTCCTTGAATATTCATTTTCGTTTGATGTTTATTCTTATTTTGAGATGAATTGTAAATTACTAGTCTTACTGATTCATTGAAAAATTTACATGAGCTGCCAATCAAATGTTAATACCATTGAATATCCGGTTCATGAATATAAAGTTTACATTGTTTCGGATGAAAAGAGCGTAAAAAGAAACCCTTCGACTCTTGCTGCTTAGCTTGTGTACGTAAAGATATTGAAGATACTTTGAAGAACACAGTAACTGATTTTGAAGCATAAAATCTATCNGTCGATGGGAGCTCTACAGATATATGAGTTCGGTGCAATCTCCTTCAAAACATTCAGAAAAAAACACTCAGTAACAATGCGTGGAAATTAGAGGGATCTACATTCTGTTGCAGCGACTCTTTTTATGAAACCGTACAGAATGAAACCCAAGATAGAATATACTTGTTACTATAAGCATGGGTTTGACAAAGCGGCTCAGCTCCAAGAATGCTTTTATAATTCTATATGACTTTGTAGGCATTCCGAGCTATTCTGCATTGGAAGAATTGTTTTTTTTGGCCACCTTAACTTTAGTCAGCAGTGTTTATACCGGAAAATGTTGTATTTCCAACACGTCCTTGCATATCATAGCAATCCGTAATTAGAAGGCCGGTTATGGGCAGTGCACGTGTATGTGTATGAGTGTGATCTGGGGCATCATGAAATTCTTATTCTTCCAACTGTTGACAATCACACGCCTAATTCATACCGATGAGGTAAACACATGGAGTCTCGAAATGTGCATTGTTGATATAGATATTGAAAAATTGGTGGTTAGTTATCTATACAGTGTGTACCGGAACACTGACTACACTAGAAGTGGTATTCGCTAATGCTCTTCCTTCACTAATATTCGTGTTCACTATAGACAAAAAATTATTTCTTGCAAAGTATGTCATTTTCGTAGTGATGTGTCAAGATTTTTCAGCCAATGCTGATACCATTGTGGCAATGTGCACTTATAACGCTAAGTCAATGCTGCGAATGGTCAGCAAACTGAAATTTAATATTCCTAATGAAATGCCTGTTGTAGTAAAATGCTTTTTTGTTTCATTAGTTGGGTGTCTTGTCACGTTGTTACTTGAGGATCTGCCATTGCAGCTTTATTTCTGACCTACCAACAAACAATAAAAGCTGAGATATTGATATTGTTATGGTGATAGTTTTACTATCGTCAAGGGGAGCCGAACGAAACGAATTTTCCTTAAATAGCTGAGTAATTACGTATCTACTTCGTCAGATAAGTAACCATCAAAACAATATCCTTCGGCTCGTTAAGTCGCAAAATTTATAGTTCACAAAAGATTCCTAACAATTAAAATTTCCTACAACCTACTATTTTTCAGTTGTCTATAGTGCTGATACAAATTCACAGGTAACCCTATAGCTGTACTATTTTTGTTCTCATTTCTTTACAGTATATTTCACTATGAACACACCTCTACTGAAAAATACAGAATGATCTCTATTCTATCACAACGGATATACATAATGCCTTTGAAAGTTATTACCTCTACGAAGCTGCTTCGCGAAACAAAACACTTTAAAATGTTTTCTTCTATAATATGAAACTATTTTACTAGGTATTATATCTTTCGATTTTACTGTGAGGTAACATGTTTCAGTGATGATATTGACATCGAGGTTTAGGTGTTTTGCAATCGGAAGTAAACTTTTCTCAAAAGCCGCGTTGACACGAGAGAGAAAGGTGAGACTTCAGAACTAGATGATTCTCTCGTACTCCCATTCTACTTCACTTGCACTCTCCTTCTACTTTCGTTGTACTTACTTTTACTCCCCTTATAATTCGCTTGTACGCTGGTTGTACTTCTTTCACTCACTCCTATTCTTCGAAAATGTTTGGAAGTGGCTGAGCTGTTTCTTTCCCCCACTATGTAGACTCCGATTAAGAGATGAACTTTGTTATTGGAGGTGTTGATATTTGCAAGCATCGAGTTTTCAAGCACAGTGAATGCATTTTAAATTTTGCTAGCATGCAAGTAGAGAAAGCCGTTATGTATGAATGAAAATATATGGCGTCCTTCTTGTTGAACTTCTTTACAAGGTAAGTCGAAGCAGATTTTCTGATATTCTCCTTTACCGTTTTCCATGAATCTTATTTTCATTGTTGAAAAATGATTGAAAATTCACATAACTTAGTCTAAATAAAATAGCAGTTGATTAAGCATATATCATACTGTCCTCTGGTTTCAAAAGTAACAATGCAAAACACAGATAAACATCTTTACTGAGAAAAACCGCAGGAATTTACATGGGTTTACGAGTGGTATCCTAAAAAGAATTAATATTAACTCCTTAGTCTCTTCAAAGTGCTGTGATTGATAAAAATTTGAATTATCGAGAGTTTCAGTCATTTCGATTTTATATTCTTTTCGTACAAAACTTTACAAACATGAATTTGTGGATATTAAATCTATCTCAGAGACACCATTCCTTTGAAATTGATGTTCAGGACAATTAAAAGGGAGCTATTGATAGATTCATGTTTTCTTCAATTATTACATCAACGGCACTGATATTTCCTCAACAGGTTGGGAGTTAAGATTTTTCAGTTCTTCTATCCTGTTAATATTTTCATAGTTTTTCAATTACTTTTGTTTGTAATGACGTTTCGTTTTTCTTTTATATTATCACTTTTGAAATCAGAGCACAGTATGATATATGCTTAATCAGCTGCTATTTTATTTAGACTAAATTATGTGAATTTTCAATCATTTTTCAACAAAGAAAATGAGATTCATGGAAAGCGGTAAAGGAAAATAGCAGGAAATCTGCTTCGAATTACCTTGCAAAGAACTTCAACAAGAAGGACGCCATATATTTTTCAATTCACATTATTATTACTTTCTACATGAAGGCATGTGCAATTAAAACTGTTCAAACTTGGTTAGAGAAATCGGTACTTAGAGAGGCCAACTTCTTCAATAATATCTTCCGTCTTAATTGAAGTCAACACAAACCGGAACAGCGAAGATTCATCGATTTCAAAACATTTTTGAAGTAGGGACACATTAAGAGAAGTAAAACGCGAGTACAGGTGAAGTATAATTGGCTAGAGGGAGAAGCAGACATCAATATTTCAGAAGTACAGAAGCACCCAGAAGTCCCGAGAAGTAGGGAAAAGTCTGCTTTTCTCTCTTTGATATTTGAAGTGCGTGGGACGTACACCTGGGCTATTCATAACGTACAAAGAGAGTACGGAGAGGCAAGGTTAGTATAACGGAAGCACAAGGAGAATGCAGGTGAAGTAGAATGGAAATACAAGGAGAGCAGAAGTAAGTACAACGGAAGTAGAAGGAGAGCACAGGTGAAGTAGAATGGGAGTTCGAGCGAATTATGCAGTTTTGAAGCCTCGCCTTTCCCTCTCATGTCTACATTACTTTTGAGAAAGTAATGCTTCCAATTGTAAAGCAACTAATGTTCGATGTCAATATCTGCGCTGAAACATATAAACTCCCAGTAAAGTCGAAAGATATAATAGCTAGTTAAATAGCTTCATTGTTTAGACAAGAATATTATAAACGTGTTTTGTTTTTTGAAGCGACTTCGTAGAGGCTATAAGTTTCAAAGGAACTGCGTATATTCGTTTTAATAGAATAGAGATCATTCTATTTTTTACAATAGAAGTGGATCATTATTAAATATACCGTGACGAAGTGAGAAGAAGAATAGTATAGAAATAGAACGGTCTTTGAATTGCTTATTTGCTACTCTATGTAACCCTCTTCCTGTGATTGAGTCTAAGTGTGCATGACGCCAATTACAAGTAACTAATCAAGAATGAAAAGCAATCAAAGCAAAGCACACGAAATTGGCAAAAACAGCAGGAGTTATGAGCTATGGTTTGCACACTACAACTAGGCGTTCACCTAGCTCGAGTATATCAAGCTCGGAAGGTTCTAGATTGGTGCATGCCTAGGTTTATCACTTTGTATGCAATTATGATGCATTCATCTGTATGATGTTTGCAAGTTTACCAGGGATATACCGTGACTTGTGACGTACAACTAAAATACGAAGTAATCATACATTCAAATTATTCGTCTGTGTATGACTGTAAGTGGTACTTACTCGATGATGAAGCACTGAATATCAGATATGAATCTCATGAAAAATATCTTAAGCGAATGCTTTTGCGTTTCATGACGAGGTTATCTACAAATTGATTCAAGCCAATACAGCTTTGGTAAAAGAACAAACGATGTCTAACACAACGATGAAAAGTTAGAATAGGACTTCTCTAGTTTTTGTCATGCGAGTTGGCGGATCCTCTGTTTCCCTGGAGCGATAAGACAAGTTGCTGAGCTATAGATTCGTATAGTTCCTTTACGTCTNTTTCAGATCAGTATTCAACAAATCAAATACAATGCCTGCTCTACTTAAAAGAATTAATAGTGAATTGCAACAAATTCCTGGCTTTCAAATCCATTCTACCGAGACTCTCAATGAACATATTGATACAATTTCCGCAGCATTTTCAGCATTTGTCAGTGGAAACTACGCTGAATCTTTAGAAGTAAATTGTATTGGGGTGAAAAAAATTGATGTTAGAAGTGATTATACTATTCTTTTGGATAGATGCTAACAAGTATTTTGAATCAATATGAAGTAGATGAGACAGATATTAATTCGACTCCCATCAGGCTGCGTGTCCTACGCGACGAATGCAAGTTACGATTTGAAAAGCTCGGAAGTAAGTCCTTAAAAATGCTTACAAGTTTTATGTTAGCTGTTAACAATAGATGCAAATGGTGACAAGCAAACGCAGGCACAGTTGAATAATGGTGTCGATACTGAGATATTGCATTGGTTAGTATTCTTACTCTTTTCACAATCCAACCCTTGAGTTATATTACAACATGATATCTGTGGAATATTTTCTGGAAGAAGAGAAAACTATCCTAAGAAAAAATTTGATCAGATACTAGAAAGGTATTCTGTATCAAGTAAACATTAAAACACACGTATAATACAGATCGAATGCTTCGATGTGATATACATTGTACCATTTGTAGGGAGAATGCAACTTTCCATCATCCAGAATTTTATCATTGAAATGAATTGAGAAATTAGGACCCTAACATACTTATTACTTACTAGCAAATGCGACGTTCGTGCTCACTCACAAAAAATAAGTCTTCTCCTCTTGTCGAGTCAGCTAGAAATACTAACTATGTGAAGAAAATTTTGGTACTCGATTTGAGCAACTATTCTTTATTTAGTAATACGTTTTTATTTCGTTTGTTTGAAAAATTTAATAGAAAAAATTTCTCCATTGATGGCCTTAGTCTTCTTAAAGACAAAGCTCTTGAAGTTATTCATATGGAGAAAGTTCAATGTAAGCTTTTTAAAAAAAGTGCACACTCGTCTTAACAGATATTGACATCCTAATTTTGAGGTTTAGGAAAATATTTATCTCATGCCTGGCATCTATTCTGGAGCATTTATATCGTGTACTTACTCTTTCTACCACATTTTGAGCGTCATTTAAGAAATTAAAACACGGAAGTTCTGAGTTATATTTTAAGGAAAGACCTTGACACTAGATGAAATTGTTACCATCAGTACAGTTCATCCACCCTAAAAGTGACTCTCTACTACCTTCTGGTTAGCTAATCTGTTTCCGAACAATCAAATCAATTTTATATTCCTAATTTGTTTACCAAACCGATCCAGTTGGTATCTTATGAGTTGGATACATCACTAATCCAGTTAATATTTTTTCAAGCATTCAGTGAGAATTAACTATGAAAAATCTGTTAATATAATCCTTGCTGGATTAAAATGTGAAACGCAATGCTATTGCTGTTGCTAATTGATTGAAAGCTGTTTTTTTTGACTTATCTTGCGAAACAATAACTCAAAACAATAACCTAATCATCTAGAACTACAATAAGGAATTAGTTAATCTATCATAATGATATCTTACTAATAGATGGCTTTCGATTGTATATCAGTAACGACTTTCGGGATCTGTGACGCGTCTGGAATCCATCTGCCAGGACTTCGTATTGGGTGCGAATTTCAAAACTTCTTTTAGATTACACTTTACAAAAGAGGTCGAAGAGTCAGATGCAACATCAAAATTTACATTTGTTTAGTACTATTTTTTAGAGCTCTCTGATTTCGCTCTCTCGTTATTGGAAATTATTTGAGCTCTTAAGTAGAAAAATAGAAAAGTTTCTATATAAAGATACAATATCTTATATGTGTTTTTCAGTTTATGTTGTTAAATTCACGGATGAAATCGGTTACTCTTTTTGACGCTTGGAATCGGTAACAGTCGATCTACCAGCAATAGATCAATTGGCATAATAAAATACCGTGCCCTATACCCTCCCACCAGTCACCATCTTATTGCATGTACCAGAACTAGGAATGTAACGGCTATACTAAAGTTGAAATCGGTCAGCTTATAAATAATTTATGAGGATTGCTAATGTATTCTCACTACTAATGGCCTCTTCTAGTAGCAAGGAGTCGGAATGATAGGGAAAAAATTGATTATCATCCAACAGTTTTCACATGTGGACTTATCTCACTTATCTTAACTATGATGATAGAAAGTGGAGTGCATGTCTAGTCCTACTGAGAAGCCTCTGAACTCTTGTATGACACCATTCGATAGGCTGCTTTTTTTGTTTCGAGCTGTCATGCATATGGAAATTTTATATTAGTGCATTATAGTACATTTCGTTAGATGCCCATAGTGCATTTTTTTTCTATACTGCAACGCCAAT
>OENT01002263.1:0-25239 GCA_900239685.1 Rotaria macrura | reverse complement strand
AAAGGATTTTAGGTTGAAACTTGTTTTATGGTTGTTTCACGTTTTTCTATTGAACTTTGTTAGTTTTAACTTACTGCTTTAAACATGGATAAGGGATCACTTGTAAAAGTAATATGCGAGATGGATTCGGCTGTCACTTCCACAGAAGCGAGAGATCTCAGTGTCATTTGATTGCTATGAGCAAAAGAAATGACTGGATCAACATCAATCAATGAGACACCTGAAAAAGGTCGTTTATTTGTTGGTGGATGAACGAGGATGAAATGAGCATTCGTTTTTCGTACGTATGTGTTCAATTGTGTGGGAGTATCATATAAGCTCAAAGGAGTATATATTCCCCCACTCATCCAAATACTTATGATTCCAATCACCATTTGAAAAGATCGTTCCATCAACTGACAAACGATTTGACCTGACTGAACACCACAATTCGTAATTAAATAATCAGCTAAATGTTGACTGTAGTATAGCAGTTCACTATAAGTCATTGACCCCTCTTCTAAAACCAAAGCTAATTTTTGTGATTGCAAAAACGTCTGACGAGCAATTTCCATGTGAATCGAACTGGTTGGACCATGATCAAGAGAGTAATCATTCAAAGCATGCATGATTTTGAGTTCTTCTGGTAATACAAGAGAAAATTGATGCACGGAAGAAATTGAGAAGAGTTGTAAAAAAATATTTCTCAAACGATTTGCCATTATTGAAATTGTAGATTCGTCGTAGATATCTAGGGAAGCGTTAAGCGAAACAGCAATAGTCTCGTTTTGATGATTTTCATACAGTGTACAGATGATGTCAAATTTGGCCGTATTACCTGTGAGTAAGCGGCGCTCAATTATATTCAGTGTATTTTGTTGGTCGATTTCTATATTTTGTTCATTACTGTCCATTCTCGTCTCTACAAGAAAGAGTGTTCGAAGAAACGATGATCGTAAATTTTGATTAAGTTTAACCATTTCTTGATAAGGGAAATGTGAATGCGGGAAAACATCCAGCCAAAGTTGTTGAATTCTGTGACACAGCTGCTGGAAAGATTCATGTGGGTCAATGTTTAGAAAAAATGGCACCGTATTTACAAAAAAGCCAATCAAATTTTGAAGTTCATAGTAAGATCTGTTAACTGCAACTATACCAGTGCACAAATCGACTTGCTCGCTGTTAGATAGTTTGAAAAGAAATGAAAAAAACGCAGCGAGACCAACTTGAAATAGTGTCAAATTCGATTGAGAAATGAAACGATTCAAAGCCATAACTATCGTATGATCCAAATCAAACATCTTCGTGTAACCCTTTCCTGTTCTCACTGCATGATTTCGTTGGTCAACTGAAGTATCCAAGGCTATTAAAATTTTATTCCAGTATTGTCGAGCATTCGACCAATCTTCTAATAGCTCATAGTGTGCATAATCAAGGTAGGTAAACCTCTCTTCACTATTGTATGATAACTCTCCTGTGATCAATATTTCTCGAAGATCATTGATGAACACTTGTATTGAAGTCCCATCAATAGCAATATGGTGAAAATTAAAAATGATGATGTCGTTTTGTTTTAAATTGTCGTCATCGTCACGACTAAATGTGCGACGAAGTACATGACAACGAAACACTTGACCTCGCTCGAGGTCGAATAAAGATCGATTCGTTTCTTCATCATACAAAATCTGCTTCATTTGAGTATCACTAATAACAAAAGTTACTTTCATATCATAAGCATCAGCTGATATGGGGAGTATTTTCTGTACAAGTCTGTCTTTTTTATATATTAATACTGTGCGAAGTATTGCATGCTTTGTAACAATAAATGAAAGCGCTTGACGAAGACGCTGAATGGATAACGATGCAGTGGAAGCCAATTGGTAGATGAGCACTTCATTAAAAACAGACATTCGTCCATCGATAGATTCATTGAAACGGACTTTTTCATCCATCCAGAGACGCTGTTGAGCAAATGAAGCTACTCCTATTTACGTATATTTAAGTACTTATTTAGATTGATGTATACATTTATTAAGAATGATATGTACCTTGTATCAGATGAAGTGGACTCTTAATTGTTTGTGTTTTTGACTTTGAACTCAATAAGTGACGAACATGCTCAGCTATCGTCGGATTGATAAAAAAGTCAAGTACATTGAGTTGTGCATTCGGAGCCAAATGATATTGATAGTAGTTGAAAAGTTGTATCAATAAGAGAGATGAACCACCCAATGCAAAACAATTCATATGACGAGAAATACTGTTGACTCGCAATGTAGAGCACCATAATCTATGCACTTTCTTTTCTAGTTCCGATACAGGTAAATCGTCATTTCCAACAGAGTTTATCGATGCGTTGCTGAGTAACGACGGTATTGGAAGTTGTTTTCTATCAATTTTCCCATTGGAATTAATCGGAAATTTATCAAGTACAACAAAATAAGATGGAACCATGTATTGACGAAGTTGTTTATTACAATAGTCTCGAATAGTGTCAACATCAAGCTCTGTATCAGTCAAGATTATATAGGCAACTAACGAATCTTCATTTCGTGGAATTTTGGTAACAAGACAGCCGGAAATCTTCTTAGAAGGGAAGTTCATAATTGTATTTTCGATTTCAGCTGTTTCCAACCTTTGACCATGTACTTTGATTTGAAAATCTACACGCCCAGCATGTATGAGTTCACCTCGTTCATTGTATCGGGCCAAATCTCCTGTTCTTAGATAAACTTGCTTTTCAACAGTAGTCAGAATATCATCAGTACGCTGTGGATCATTTAAGTAACTATTAAAGAGTGTTGGCCCTGTAAAAATACTTTCTTAAATCAGTGGCAGCTTCAAGAAGAAATACGGCTCACCTCCTATATGCATATGACCAATTTTATTTGATTTGCTAGTATTACTGATGATTTCACCTTGGTCGTCAATTAACAAACAACGAACACCAAATAGTGGAGAACCAATTGGGACAACTGTGTTATAGACATCTAACACTCGACAACCAAGTACTCCGTTGCATTCAGACATGCCATATTGAGAATTGATTCGAGTATTGGATAAATTCAGAAAACCGATAAATGTAATCCATTGTTGTGGGCTAACTGCTTCAGCTAAATTATTTTAGAAAGAATAAAACCGACAAATAATTGCTTAGTTGAACAGAAACCACCTTATAATTACCTGTAACGCATATGTTGCGCACATACGTGAACGTGTCACATCGATGACTAATTTCAAGATAATTGATTAGTGCTCGGATGATTGCTGGGCCGATAATGAGTGTTGTTACTTGTTGATCTACTAGAGTTCGAGCAAAATAAGCTATATCCAAATGACCACCTGGTTGTAGAAGTACAACAGTGCCACCAACAACTAATGGCAATGATATTTCCGACAGATGCAAAATCCATGAACAACTAGAAAGTTGAAGAACTTGATCGTTAACTGTATACATACTAGCATTCCATTGAATATAAGCAACAGTACTAGCCGCGAAACTTTTATGCGTATGGAGTATTGCCTTCGGTCTGCCAGTTGTACCTGAAGTACAAACTATGAATGCAGCACCACTCTCTCTACAAAGTGGAAGTTCATTCATGTCTACAACAACTGATGCTGAAGAAAGAACTTCTTCTAGCAGAACAACTTGTAAATTTGCGATGTTTGGAAATCGATTTCTTGTTCTATGATGAAGTAAGACATATTTGCCCTGTATTTGCTCCAGAATTGATATAAGACGAATTGGCAGATCTATTGGATTTAATGGACAATATACAGCACCCACGCACATAATACCCAATAATCCACAAACCATTTCAATACTACGTTCAACAAATTGATAAATAACTTGACCCTTCACAATGTTTAAACCATGAAAATGGTATACTGTGCGTTCTACCTGTTCAATTAACTCGCTATAAGTCCATACTTGACCATCAAGCACCATTGCTACTTTCTGAGGATATTTTTGAGCCATGTCAAACAATCGACTCAAGGCGTAGAATGATGATGTCATATTTTGTTAATATGATAAGAAAGAAGAAGCTTAATAGTGTAATCTATAACGTTATATATTGAAACGTGAGATATTGCACTGTTTGCCTATGACTATATCAACAAAATTGCGCATGAATGAACTTCCCAACCAGTCAAAATGACAACTAGATAGATACTAGCATCGTTGATAATGGTAGAAAGCATGAAATTTTGAATTTTTTCAGGGAACAATTATACTCGATTTCATGAAATCCTTAGAAATTAAACATCTTAGAGACAGTTTTCTAAAGAAAATTGAATTGTACGTCCGATTCTATAGAAAAATTAACGTTTTCATTAGGTCTTGTAGTTGTGAAAGATCATATACTAATTGATCACCATTGTAACATCTATCCACGTAGTGGCCAGGTGTCTCGGTATATAAATTTCTATTGAATTTTTCTATATGAACAATTGATAAGGCATGGATTACTATTGAAATGGCCAAGTTTTCGAATTCTTATAGTTGTTTTCTTAATGCCTACATTTCATATGGTCTGTTATTTGTGTTGTTTCTTATTTGTTCTTACGCATGATATTGTACTTTGAACAAGTAAAAAATGGTAAAATCTTCCCGCAAACCGGATAACACTAAGCACAGGTATTTGGATATTAAGTTTTTTGCTGCTTATTCATCTGATTTTAATCGAAATTTCCGAAAATCTTAGCCTTATGGCTAAAACAAATTATGCGCACAATGTCTTCGCAAATCTCTAAGACTCTCATGAATAATAATCAATGAAGTAGTATACTTTACGTGAGTCAAGTTTTTTAATGAGAACACAAGCTGACATATTTAGGTGGCTTTCATATATTTAGACTGCACTCAAGATTAGACATTAATGAATCCTGATTTTTAACTTCATCTTTTTTTTGTTTTCGAAAGAAAATGTTTCAAAAGCTTCCGGAAATTTCTGGCCATAAAAAAGAACTACTTTATATCGAAAGTCTAACTTGATTAATTGGGGGAGAGAACAATGCAAAAACCAAACTCTATAACGAGCTTTCTCTAAATGTCTGCCATGTAATACAGAGAACTCAACACTTTTATATTGAGTCATTATTAAGAAAACTTTAATCGGATAAAGGAAATACTGGTAAAACTGTTCTTTCATAATATCAACAACAATGATTTGAATTTAGTAAATATGTTTACTCGGCATAAATCTGCTTCTGTTAGTTAACTTTTTTGCACTAATCATCATGCAATGCTAAACGCATGCAAACGAATCTATACTGTTTTCAATTTCAAGAGTATTGCGAAAACTTTCAGAAAAACTCAACACTTTATATCTCTAGTTTAAGCTTAATTTTTGGTGAAATTCAAAAGTCATGGATAATATCCGACGTAGATTATGATTATATTCTAAACACTGGAATATCATTAAAGACAAAAAAAACTAAAAAACTGCTGGTGTGCGAAAAACACCATTTTTTGCGAACGCAGACAAATTTTTTTTATATGAAAATTCATCTCTTGGGTTCACCATCATTCCACATAAGCTTCATTTTAATCCCATGCTCTAAAGTTGGTACGCAGCTTTAAGATACATCTTGAATTGCCCAGTGCCATCTATACATCGCATCGAAGTTACACTGGCCGAGGAAGTTACAACTTGATCACACTACGGTGACGAAGTTATTTCAACGAGCTTAATATTAAATCGATTTTTGAGTAATTGTAGCTAGTGAAAGCATTATGTAAAATTAAATTCATTTTCAACTTTAAAAATATTTTTACTGCTTTTTTCGATCAAGAAGCATTGAAAAAATGATCACAAAAAATCAAACATTATCTTTCCCAATAGTCTATAAGATTATGATCTGTTTTGATGGCACCCAGGCCAGTAATTTATATAGAAGATCTATAGAACAGTATCCTGTGATTTCAACAGTGCTTTTTGATGATAATTAAAATAGTAACTACATGAGAAATTTCAAATTCTAAACAGAGTTGGAGAAAACGTTTCACGTGATTGGATTTTTCAATAGTAACTTTTACTATTATCTACATTTATCAGTTGAGTATATTTATATTAGTGAAAGTAATCTCAGTGAGGAACATAACAGATACACATCATAGGAAAAATTGTAGAAAAAGTGAAGTAAGAGGCATTTGCGATCTTCGCGGACATTATCAGTCATAAGTATTTCAAACATCTATATTTTGAAATGTGTCACTTATATTGAAAAAATAGAATGTACTTGTTGAAGCATATTAGATACTTGGAGTGCATTCGGAAGAAAAATAACGGCTCAAGTAAGCATATTCTGCACCCTGAGCTAAGTTTTTTTCCTTAGTATTTTCTTATTTTATCCTTTTACATAAGCTCTTAACTTATTTTCATTCTTAGTCATGAATTGTATGCTAAAATAAAAACAATGGGTTGGAACAAAAGATCAAAGCAATCTCGTGCTCAAAACAAATTGTAAGAGTGTTGTCAATCCTATGCCAACCTTATGTTAAAATTAGAGGATGTTATTCTATAAATCTTCTTCGTCAACTGCTAACCTGGCTGCCATCTGAATAGGTCATGATCTGATAGAATATTGTGAAAAATAATGAATGATTTCTGGTGATACTTTTTCAATGATTCTTGATCCAAAAATACTATTAAAATGTTTTTAAAATTGAAAATGAATTCAGTTTCATATAATGCTTTCATTGTCTACAGTTAACCAATATTGAATTAATATTTAGCTCATTGAAGTAACTTTGAACACCATAATGTGATCAAGTTGTAACTTCGTCGGCCAGTGTAACTTCGAAGCGACATATACATGGCAGACGACTTACAATTGAGTCGAACCGCTGTCTATTTATACGGAATGGAATAAGAAACATTTTTTGTAGCACTAACAAAAAGAAATTTCGAAGTTGAACGATTCAAAACTTCATTTACTAAAAGGGTATCTGTTTTTTTGCGTATTTTGTGTTATGTTCAAATTAGAAATTTTTTTCCTCTAGCTGCTCATATTATATGCAGGGGCCCTAATTCAAACATGCAAGTGATGTTTTTTTTAAAGTCAATATTTCAGTCTAAACATAATTTGAAACAATCTCTGTGATTAGTTAAGAACATTTTTTTGTTAACAGCAATATTCAAAATTTTTTATTAATTTTTTTGTGATAGTAAAAATGTATACTCAGTGATTTTTTCAAACTTCAGCGTGTTCTATGCTGAGTATTCTTATCGTGAACAAAACTCCTGACGAGGACAGATTCAATTGTTCTCAAACTACCACCAGAATTACTCGGTTAATTTTCAAGGTACCAAAATGGTTTTTACATCATTTGTCTCGGCAGACATTTCTATTAACAAACATAAAAATATTGTTTTCTACGTAAAGGCGCTTTGAAAAAGTGATCCTGAACAATATTATTAGAACTGTTTCGCATTAGGAACATGAACTGCATGTATCAATCCAACGTTACGATTAAACAGTAGACTCAATATGACACCTAGCAATGAATATTACTAATTTATGAATTTAAATAAAAATTTACATTACATCGTATAAAACAATTTGGTCTGAATTGAAATACATGAAGACATAGTCCAAACCGGAGGTCTCAATGGATCGCCCATCGGATGGAATCAACTGAAAGCGGTTTGATAATTATAGTGCGAGACAAGATGAATTGAAAACTTTTTTCCACGACATTCTATGATATAATTTTTATACTTTTTCGTTGAAATTATGTTATTTCACATAGATATACTCTCTTTCAACAAGTGGAGTTCTTTCAAAAGTTTATGCTAGATGTCGCTAGATATATACAATAGATTTTCGAAAAAGAGTTGTAGTAGTCGAAATAAAACTGTTGCATCAAACAATATACCATCAATTGAAAAGGACTGCAATCATTTCATAAAATGTCATCGGACAAATGTTTTAATTCAGCTTGTCTCACACCAATTATTGAACGATCTTATTCGATCTGTGTCGTCCCATGTATTCCCAATTGAGATCTCTTGTGGTCCATACTCTTTTTAATTGATGAGAATCATTTATTTGCACTGACCTGAGCCTGTTTCGATAGCATCTTCCATATATTCTTTCCTATGCTCAATATCTCCATTGTATCCTTCTAATTTTTTTCCTTTGATATGTATCTTTTTCTTCATAATAGTGTTTCTTTCACATTAAACACTAACACCAATGTCATTATATGTTTTCTTCCTATAATCCTATTCACATTTTGTTCTTGGTTTGATACTGAAGTTTTCTTGTTCGTAAATTTGATAATAATTTTAATTGTTCATAAACATGTTATTAGTGCATTAATTAGCTATCTTGAAATAATCGTATTCATAATGTAACACCAAAATTTCCTCGTCTGTTGCATTCACAAGCACTATCAAAAGATTTGCAGGCGATTAGAAGTGTAGAGCATGCATCTATCAAAAAATAAGAAACATAACACAACGTTTAGTAAACAATACAATAAAGCATCATCGTATGAAGTGATTGAGTTTACATTTCTTTCTCCATTATGTTGCAAAAACGAAACAATGAAAGGTAAAATTGTATGATCACCCAAGCGTTACGCATTTAATAATACTGCTCTAATGCCTATATACAAATCTTTTTTTGTATTTATCAGCAGAGTAAACTTTAAACAATGGATTGTCTACGGGCTCGAATCCAACGGGACAAAATTTGACAGATCTCAAATCTTTTTCTGTCCTGAACATTTTCAAAAAGTCTGACTTCAATCGCAATATTCTCATGCCTAGTGATGGGACGTAAGACGTAATAAGTGGTATACTTTCGTTTTCACTCATTCGTAAGTCGTAACAAAACAGAAAAAGAAAAAAGAATAGCCTCTATCTAGACGAATGAAACCGTAGTGGCAGCGATAGAAGGAAAGAAAAATTGCTAATGAACGACTTTATCAACGTAAAATGTTTCACACGTTATAACTTGTGTCAAGAAAGAGAACACGATGACAAAACGAAATCATGTAGTACTGTGTGTTTCGTCCAAATTTTGAAATTTCGAGCTTTTTATCTTACAAAAGACTATTCATCAATTATTCACTAATATCGGAGCAATCTTTTCCTTAATTAATGGTGCTTTAAAAATAAAATATATAGGAGTTATCCGTTCGATCCTTTTTAAATATTTTTATCGAAATTCCGCCTAAGTACAATAGAATAAATTTAATTTTCAATATTTACTTTCATTACTTTTTCCTTTTTTCTAGCCATATGATCACACAAACTATTTCACCGTGCACATGAATCAATTAGATTACGGTTCTTCAGAGACAATCAGTAGAATATTTCTCTCTATATTCATTGGAGGATCAAGTAACATAGCCCTTCTGTTTTTCATAATGTGTAATAAATGGATTGTTTATGAATTGAATTTCATAGATTTCTTGTTTCCTAATGCATATGATGGTTCTGCACTAATAAATAATACTGAATAACATAAACTAGCTTGAAATATAACAAAAATAATAGATGTATCTCTAACTATTTTGATACAAAAACAGCATAGGATCAACATTGTCTGATGTTAATCTTGAATGTCTTTCGGAGATGACTTAACTTGCTGTTGAAAACATTCGCTTAAGGTAAAAAAAGAATGCATGTCCCTGTCTTACCGTTAGTGAAATGCATTTTCGTCGAATTGAATCGCACTTTATATCAGTTTATTGAATTCTTTAAGTGAAACGTGGAATCTAATCACTTATTCTATCGAAGTAAAAGAAATTCCCTAAAACCTTTGGTGTCAATCATAGACTAAATTAAAACTTTATATTTCATGGTAATATGATAAAATGTCACTTTATAATATATGAAATAATTAGCTGTTATCATGTGCATTTTGTTTTTTTTTAACGAACAACGCTTGGATATAATCCCTCTAATATCTGACATTGAAAGATTGATGTAAAATTTAAGATAGCTACTTGTTTAATTTCTGAGCATACGAATAGAAGTGTTTAATAGTAACAACGGAGAATCTTTATTTTTTACGTTAAAATTGATAATTACATTATTTTAGTATAAGACATTATAAATACACACTTCATTTACATTGCTCCAGTTCTTGAGATAATGAGTGGATTATCGCGTAGCATGACGTTACAACGTCATACGTGAGGGAAATGTAGAATGATTCACGAGAGAACAAAATAAACACATTTTATTGACGTTAAAGTTACGAGAAAGGAAACCAGCCAAAGACATGAAGTTATGCTTTCTTTTTTCTTTCCTTCGTTCTCTATTATGGGATATATCATATCACTACGGTCGAAGACGTTACGTCCCATCACTACATATACCATAGTTTTGAGATACACTCAAATCGCGTCTGGAAAATGTACATTTCTAAAGAAGATGACATCTTCAGTGACCAATAATAGTATCTGCCTGGGTGGATTCTGTGCGCTGTTTCAACAGGGTAGAATGGACTGATTAATTGTTGACTTTCTCATCGTATATGAGTCATTGGGCAGTGAATCACGACACAAATTACTTTAGACATATGTTTCATTCCGAGAGAGCGTTACACTCAGGCAGACAAACATTTGGAAAAACGCGGTTAAACATTCGATCTGGAACGCCGATTGTGAGTCATTAACGCTCATTAGCAAAACGCAAGAAACGCTGTTTTTAGACAGAATTTTCACTTCCGGAGCATGCAAACGAATAAAAACTCTAATTCTGATGGCTTAAACGCATCGAATTTTCAGTTGTCGAATAATTTTGCGTTTTAACGTTCCGAAGTAGAGTTTTTATCCGTTTGCACGATTCGGAAATGAAAATTCTGTCTAAAAACAGCGTTTCTTGAGCTTTGTTAATGACTCACAACCGGCGTTCCCGATTCAATGTTTACACGAGTTTTTCCAAATTTTTGTCTTCTTGGGCAGTGACGTTATCAGTGATATACGCTGAAGAATATCACAAGAAACTTCGTCTTGTATTCCTGGCTGTCTTCAGCAGTTGTGACAACCTGACTGTTGATTTTCTTTTATTCTGAAAACAAACATTTCGATGTCTAAAACGGTTTGATAGATTTTCAGACATAATGTCTTTGTCTCTCGTCATGATCTGTGATATTCATGATAGAGTTTCTTTAAAGATAACAGTAAAGACTACCCACTTCTACCTACATAGAGGCTGAGCTAAAGCAGTTCTTTGTAAACTATTGGTTAGACAGATTCTACTACTAAAACATGTCGGCAGAATATTAATTTTAGTTCATTTCATTAAGACTATCGGATAGTAGAGACTGAATACTTCAGTTCACTCAACTAGACTGCCTCATCTTTTTTTGTAGCAATCGTAATGCATACCATTAGAACTAGCTTAATTTGCAAAAACAAACACTTTTATGATCTATTTTTGCATAAAATGGGCAAAGCACTAACACAAATAATACCAAATAATCTAGAGTGGTCGATTTGAGGAAAGTTATTGTTACTACCCGATTAGGAATCCTAAAGCAGACCGGAACGGTCGCTTACCGATACTGGTTGCAATACTGTTTCCGTGTCTTTTGTAAGAAATATGCCATCTTAGCTTGGGGATGTGGGTTCATCTGAATATTTCAGAAAATGTACCCTTACTCGATTATTATATTTACACAGTTGTGCTTCCTTTTTCTGCATAACTCTGCTCATTTCAAAGGAGAAGTGCACAATAAGAAACAGCAAACAACATTGAATGCCTAATTATATGGATAGACATTCATTTGATTCAACTTTGAAATAGCTATAGAAGTTAAGTTCATCTTCCGAAATAATGAATATTTCATTCTTTTTTTGTTTTTTTACGCTAAACTTGGTTCGTTTCAATACAAACACAAATTTCATAATGTTCATTCATTGAGCAATATGGAGCTATAAGTCACGATAAAAATCAAAGTAGAGATCATACTCGTCAGTTGAGTAATTCTTAAGTTTAGGAGTTTTAGTGAATTTGATGTGACAGGATCGACATGTACTTATGAGTTTAAATTTGTGCATTCATCTCGTTACAGCAAATTCACGTGACATACTTTAATTGGGGATGCATACGTGCAAAAAATTTATAAAGAGAATACAGTAATAATTATGTTTTGAGCAGTGACTAGTCCCAAATAACTGCTTTTAGAACCTCATTGACGCCCTCTCCCATTCCCCTTTCAAAATTTGATCTCAGCCCAACTTTATACAGCTCACCTGATATATTGAGGATATGTTTGGGCAATATAATCATGGAAGACTATTGTAAAATGATCTAATTAGTAAAGGATGAAATTTGACAGAAAATTATCAAAAACAACTCCAACATAGCGTATTTGAAAAATCGAATTCGTCTGTTTGGGTTCACTCTCTGTATTTAATTCTATTTTTTGACAGCGCAACCCATGGCACATTGCGTATAAAAATTAACCTTTTTTAATGCTTGCTTTTTCGGTGGATACAAGAGACAACATGTACAATGATTCAAAAAGATCTTTAAAAGGGGCTCTCTAATTATGTACGTTTTTGCATAGAAACTAAAAACAACGCTTAATTTTGATAAGTTTTCTGTGCGAGCTGCTTCTTAAGACACTTTTTCGACCAAGAAATAAAATAAATTTATAAAATGAGAATTCAATGAAAAATTCTTATTTTCGCTATCAAAAAAGGAAAAACAATTTTTCTGTTTCGGTGGAAACAGCATATTATTTGTGAAAAATGAACCTAGTTTTCAGGAGAAAATATGGCTTCAAATGAAGAGCAATATCATTTATGCAAGACCAAATAGACAGATACCTCGCAATTCATTTGTTTCAATTTCAGAATATCTCACCAAAATGCTTTTTTTCTATATTGGGAGTTGGTTTATACAAGTTGATTTAAGTTATTCATTTTGTGCACGTAAATGTAACTTCAGATTTGTTTAAAATTTGCTATTTCTCTTCCTATTTTTACAAAATTTTTGTTTAGCGACGTTTCGTCTACAATGTTGATGTCATTGCACTATTTATTTGTGAAATGACATGCCGTATAAACTAAGTGCTTTTTTAATGTATACTATTCTATTGATAGTAGAACGAACAAGATGGTGATACTTTAACGAAGTTATTTTCTTTCGGATTTTGCTTCGTTCGTTCCAGTATCAGCAGAATAGTATATATTAAAAACGCACTTAGTTGATACGGCATGTCATTTTACAAATAAATAGTCTGATGGCGTTAACATTGTGTGCGAAACGTCACTAAACAAAAATTTTTTAAAAATAGGTTGAAAACAAATCTCAAAATCAATAATAACCTTTCTTACGAGCCAAGATTTTAAGCATAAATTTTGAAATAAAAGATTTGTCAATGATAATAAGTTAGTTCCTTCAGGATGATAAGTCAACATATTTGTTGGCAAAAGTCTCAGTGAGATGAATGCTTATGAGAGAAAAATCCACGTATCAGTGTTTATAAAATTACACGAATTCTTAAAAAGCGAATTGAGTCAGAAACTATTGTAGATTTTAATACTTTTATTGTTCTTTTTTCTAAGTTCGGTCAATTTTGGATTATGGGCAACCGCCAAAATTTTTATCGTCCCAACTCGACCCATCGAGATTTCTAAACGTTATCCAGTTCGAGAACTATAATATTACGTATATACATTGGCATGTCTGTAAGTATCAGATTTATCTTTATCTAACTATATATATCATCTTTTTCTTTTGCATAGTTCTAATGAAACTCAATCATTTGAGATTGAAATCTAACTATCATAAACAAAGAGTGAGCGTTCAAGAAACTATGCTGTTGAGCTTTATCCAAATCTTTCTTCAGATTTTTTTTAGTTTAGATTTGCAATTAGACTAACATAACTCATTAAATGTATTAGTATATCATCTTGCAATTAATGTTTTAGCATATTTACCTGATATTTTTCTAATGGTATTTTATTTCTACAAATAAAATGAGAAGAAGGCATGTAGATTCAATAGTGAATGATGCAATTTCTTTCATTTATTCGTTCTGTTCAGTAGCCAATGATTGTATAAGTGCACACGTGTTTTTTTATAGCTGAAGAACAAACGTTAAGATACACATGAAGAGCCAAGGTAATACGGTAAATAACATTTTACTAGAATATTTATACATGTTGGTATTAGTTTTCTTTCTATCATACTTCTGTTTAATAAAGAAAATCAAATGAGTGATAGGCAGCCACTATTGAACGCACACAGCATATTTTCTACTACTGAGGACGAGGATGATAATGACAACAAGAAACAATTTTCGTTAAATAAGTATTTATTAATAATTAGTTAGATTTGAAAAAATGCGACGAATTTATCATTTTGTCTAGTTTTTCTCGGTGGCGTCAACAGTTTAATAGAAATAAGAACGACAATAAATACGTGAACTTAGATGGAGAAAATCAACATATCAACAATGATGAAGCAGTTAGTGTTCTTCGATTGGTAAGTATACATTTAGACTAAATGCCACTTGTTTGATGTATTTAAATTTAACGTAGTTTCGGTTTGCAGATGGTCTTGATTTTGTCTTAATGTTCATCGCTATGTGTACAATGCTTCTACTTACATTGTGCATTCTCGTTAACCTAGTTCTATTCGGTCGGCTTACAGGATTATTTGCTATTGAGTCATATAGAGGTTATTGTGATGATCAATATGATATTTCAATAGCTCCAATGAAGAACAACAACACATATCATCGATATCTAGAGCTGCACATGTGGAGTAATGTTTCATCTCCGAAGTAATATACTATACATATTATTATTGGGTACTATGTAGTTTTTCTTGTCGTTCTTTCGTAATTTTTCTTCTTAGAGAGCGCCTTGAACATGATATAATTTTATCCACCTTAACTACACCAATGCCGTCATTTCATAAAAATGTGATCAACTTAGTTCAATGGTTATTCAGTAAGTAAAATAAATATAAGAATCCGATGGCCCCGAATAATAGGAATTTTCTTTTTTCTCTATTATCTTAGTAACTGGTGCTGTCCAATTTCTGGCTGGTTTCATTGAAAGTTACATCTGGACCATGACTGTAAAACGACAAATGTTTCGCATGAGTGTTTCCCTCTTTCGGTCACTTGTTCAACGCGTAAGTCTAATACAATTACATTCACAAAACATTTACATCGAAGTTTAACTCCAGACATTTTTAGTATTACTATCATTTTACAATATCTTGTGCCTTCTACTTAAAAGAAATCATTATAGTATCCATACATCTGTAACTCTAGCAAACAAACAAGATTATTTAAAGGATCTGAAGGCAGGGGCGTACCGAAGTCTTGAGAGCAGGAGGGTGTAACCACCCCCCATCTCAATATTTCAAAAGCAGGGGGCGTAAGGTCCTTATTCATATCAATTCAGCAACTATAGTCCCCAGAAAAGAGCTTTTTTTAATTTTTTGTCCCAAAAACACAAAATTTTCAAAAGCGGGGGGGGGGGCGTTATGCCCCCCCTCGGTTGGTACGCCCTTGTCTGGTGGATAGTGATACAAATATTAGTTTCCAACATTAGATTCGATTGGGTACATCTTTGGATGTCATTTTTGACTAGCCCGATCTCAAATTAGTAATAAATATTTGATTGAAACATTCATTGGTATATAGATTAGCATGAAGTTCCAAATCGTTTTAATGAACCGTGTTGTAATAATGCATAAAATTCTAGCTAACAGAGCTGTTGATGATAAAATTAAAGTAGGATTCGTTTAGTTATGAATAAGTTTTTGCACAGATGAACAGTTTTGAAGAGAAATCATGTGCGAATGTTTATGTTCAGTCATGGTATCTTTATTGATAATTCTAACATATGAAATATGATTCTTTCAACACAATTCACCCAAAATCACTAGAACTTAGCAACTGTCTGAAAGTAGTAGAGTTTTTAACGAAAAATTCGTTTCCGGCTCGACATGAGGCTAATTCAAAGTAAGAATCTGAGATTGAACGCTAATATATATATATATATATATATGCTATGGTGAAAATTGAAATTTTAGTGTTGTCTAATTACTACGATAAAATTGCAATTTCGTTTAATGTAATCTTAATCAAAATTAAAATGTCAACTTTGACTAGAAAAATTTTAACTTTAATTAAAGGTTTATAATAATAGCGTCACTAGATGGTTGACACTCAAAAACTAGTTATCGCAGTGTTCAACTTATAAATTCTTCGCGAACAAGAGTCCTCAATCCAGGAGTTTTTGGTGAATAGTCGGTATAATTGTATTGATACATACAAATATAGGGGTTAAGACTGGAAATACCATAACTGGAAAGAAAATTAGTTGTCTGTGTCAGAATCAAACCCTGAAATTTCAAAGAAACGAGTGGATACGTTCATTGGAGACGCGGAGGGAGTCGAATACGTGAAAACGAGGCAAGAACAAGGCAAAAATGAAAAGTTTCCAACGAAAATCAATGAGAAAAAAAACCAAAGACAAAACGAAACACGAAGAGGGCAGCAGCCAAATAGGGGCTTTGGAATGGGGGCGGGGAGCTCAAGTCTTCTAGTCGATCAGAAACATGTTTCAAAGATCATGTCAGGGGGCTCGAAGGTTTTCAGAGGTGAGAAGGTGGCGGTTTACGTCTCACCTAGCTACTAACTCGACAGATTCAAAGATTTGGGGATGGCAGCCTCAAAATACCATAGGGGACAATCCTACGTGGGCTCCATCACTGGGAGGGAGTTATTACGCTTTTCCCTCCCATGAATTCAAACATCGTAGGCACCATAAAAATGATCATTTGTACCATTAATATGGTCGTTTGTGCCATACAAATGGTCATTTGTGCCACAGAAATTGTCATTTAGGCCATAGAAATCGTCCTTTAGACCACAGAGTTGATCATTTGTATCATAGAAATGTTTTTTTCTGTGGTTGTTACAGACAGACAGACAAGCACAGGTGAATTACGGTTTCCAGACCCCACCCTTTCACTCTAGGGAATATATCTTTAAAGTTGATGACATTAAATAAGCTTGGTATAATGAGAAAAATACCTAACTTGATACAACTAGAGATATGCAACCACTTTGTTTGGACAAAGTTCACTCAAAAATCCTGAAATCTATATCTATGTTGATAACGAGATGAGTATCTTCTTCGATTAGGACATTGTGACGTATTGCTCTTCAGTATTCACCTAATGTATATTATGACATATCTGAGCATCTTATATTCATGTTTATACATCTAAATCTACTGCGTTGAATTTATTTGAAAAACAAGATGAGTATAGTAATCATATCATCCATTGACCATTATCGAAAATCGCTATACTCCTTTTTTCCAAAGTATAAATACTATGGATGTAATATTCAAAAATAGAAATTATGGAGTTCAGTGCAATTCTAAATTCCCCCTTTCTGTTATATGAGTACCTTGCGTAGATTTAAAAGTACAAACCTGAAATTTTCCAATGTATTACGGATATTTCACGCAAAATTTTGAAGTTGTAGTCTCAAGTTTGTCTCATTACGCATACATTGACATCCCAGGAGGATTATTCGGGCCAACTGAAAGGTCATCGGAAACGGCGTAAAGCGGCTATAAAACGACACAAACCCGCATTAATACTCACTCGATTTCGCCGTAATCCGTCAGCTCGTTTCACGGGCCATCTTTCTGCTAGAAAACCACCATCGTTTTTAACGTTATTCTTTTCGTTTTTCAGGTTGACAGATAACGATGCCGTTTTCTAATGCTTTACATCGTTTTTACTCCGTTTCAGGCCATGTACGGGCCGTTTTCTTCCATTTGGGATAGGAAAATGTTAGTATCCTGGAAACTGAAAATTACTACACACCGTTATTTCGAACAAGAATTCTCTCAACCACATATCTGACAATTTCTGATTCAAGTAGCATATTGCTCAAAAGGAAATGCATATAATACCATTGTTTTATATGTTTGGCAAGATAAGTCACGAGAGTAAACAGTTTAACGGGGAGAAAAATGAAAAGAGATAAGCAAAAATAAAAACAATTTATTTCTGAACATACAAAGACGCTGCTGAATAGTTTATTCAATCTTAATCAACTTGAAATTTTATTGAGGCAACTTACATAGTAACGTAAACTAATGGGAATTGTTTCATTCAGTTTTTTCAAATTGGATTCTCATGAGGAATGTGTGAACAAATTTTATAATGTCTGATCTTTCTTAAAACGTTTCCTTCTTTTATTCCTGATTTTGAAATATATGTCACTGCAAGCCTTGTTAAACATGAAATCCTCCTATGACTTCTATCTGAATTCTCTCTAGAATTTACAGCGGAAAAGTCATTGAAATCTAAAAGTAACGTATTTTGAGATGTTACCTTATTTCATTCTTGTTATATACTAGAGCATGATATTTGATTTTCAAAGTCAAATTGAAGTTGAAGTTGCTCTCCCATGGAATAAAAAGCGTAAAAAAGTCGGTGGTTAACCACATTTTTACGGGAACGGTTACCGGCTCCCATCAGTGTAATTTACCGGAGGAAAGACAAATACCACGGTTTACCGGAAAAAATGATCCGGTATTCACAACATGGGTTAGATAAGAGTTCAAGTAGAGGTGAGATTCATAGATATATACAGTACTCTAGTCAAAAATAAACTTCTGTAGACTTGGGAACTTCATAAGTGACTAGAGAAAGGAAAGGTTGAAAACGCATCCATCGTAGAAGTCAATGTTAAGTTATTTAGATTGTTAATCAGAAGTTCGATAGAGCATTAATTTATACAGCTACAGTTGTACTACAACTGTTGTAGTGCGATTATTAAAAAAACGGAACGCTTGAGTTGCAATGAAATTTAGAATATAGGTATGGAGTTAAACTGGTTCTATAGAAGTATAGTTAGAGTGACATTGCATATTGAATCGGCTCACATCCAACTATTTACCTCTCTGCATTTTTGGTTTCAGAACATTGCTTATATGGATACGAAACCAACAAGTGAACTCAATGCCAAATTATTTGAGTGAGTGATTATCATATTGTATAACAGATAACTCAATTTTATTGAATTGTAATGCAGCAATATTGAAAAGATCGAGAAAGGCATTGCTTTGGAATTCTTAGTATTGATTGGAATTTTGTTAAGTATCTTTGGTTGTCTAATAGCATCTTTTATTGTCTACTGGCAACTGACTTTGATCTTGTTATGTTTGATACCTTTAATAATGGCTTGTTCACTCATATTTTCTAAGGTACGAAATGAAATATTGCTCAATAAGCTAGATTTGTATGAATTTTCACAGCTTATTGCTAATGAAGCAGCCAATGAATTAAGGGCATACTCGCAAGCAGGACAAATCGTTCAAGAAGTGTTTAGTTCACTGCGTACTGTTCTATCTCTGAATGGCAGCAAATATGAACAAAAACGGTACACGCACATAGAAAACAATTTTCGCTTTATAACACGATAAAGATGTGGTATTTGTGTATTGTTTTTCTATTTAGATATGAAAGAGCATTGAATCCAACTCGTTGGAGTAGTATACGTCAAGGGGCAGTGTTTGGGTTTTTTAATGGTTGGCTATCTCTGGTATCCTTCATAGTTTATGCAGTTGGTTTCGTCTTTGGCTCTCTTCTTAAATCAAGCAAAGACCAAAATACCTTAAATATTAGTGATATTATAGTTGTGAGTAGTTTAAATCCAATATGAATATGGAAATGTATATGCAGCTACTATCTCGATACAGGTCGTATCAATCTTTGCAGAATGTTTGAATTTCTTCAGTCTGATTGGTCCTTTCTACCAATCCCTCTCAGAATCTCAAGGTGCAGCATCAGATGTGTTCCACCTTATTGACGAAGTAATCCAAAGCAAATGAAGGTCTCATATGTTCAGCAAAGTTCTCTATTTCTTTTACATGATATAGGGAAATGAGGCAAGTGTCAATGAAACAGATGTATGGGAGCAGGATACAGAAATCAATTCTAATATCAATGGTGACATTGAATTTGACAATGTCAACTTTGTTTATCCATCTCGAACAGGAGTACCAGTTCTAAATAATCTATCTCTAATTGCACGTGCAGGCCAGACAACAGCTCTTGTAGGTGCAAGTGGCTGTGGTAAATCATTTTTTAAAAACAAAAGTGTTAAAGCGATCTGATTTGAACCTATAATTTATTCATAGGAAAAAGTACATGTATATCACTATTTCTTCGTTATTATGAGCCTCCATCTGGTCGAATAACGATCGATGGTCGATCGATAACAGACTATAACGTCAAGCAACTTCGACAAAAAATTGGAGTTGTCAGCCAAGAGCCCGTATTGTTTTCCTTATAATTTTTTCTATCTCTATTTCCTTTTAATTTGTTATTAAAACAGATTCTTTTTGGTACAAGTATTTATGAAAATATTCGTTTCGGTAAAGTAAATGCAACACGAGTTGACATTGAACAGGCCGCACGAGAAGCAAATGCACATGATTTTATCATGCAATTACCTAATGTTCGAGCTACACATACATCTTTATCTGTACGTATGTATCATTAAATCTTGTTTAGAAATATGAAACACTTGTTGGCGAACGTGGTGTACAGTTGAGCGGCGGTGAAAAGCAACGTATTGCATTAGCTCGTGCTCTTGTCAAACAGCCTACATTTCTTTTACTCGATGAAGCAACCAGTGCACTTGATAGTGTTAGCGAGAAAATCGTACAAGACGCGCTTGATCGAGCATGCAAACGTATGCATTGTCCTTCGTACAGACTCTGTAAAGATATGTGATTGTTTATAGATCGTACAACTATCGTTATCGCACATCGTTTGAATACAATTCAAAATGCTCATCACATATATGTATTAGACAAAGGCTGTGTGATTGAACAAGGTACACATGAAACGTTGATGTCGAAAGAAGGAGGCAAATATCAAGCGATGGTCAAGCGTCAACAAATGGAAAGAATTGATGAAGACATCGATGATACGATCAGCATGCAAGAAGTAACACAAATGGGTGAAAAGTCTACTTGTATTTTTATAGTATTCCGGAAATAATAGTCTTCACTCATTTTTGTCATTTTTCTTGAGCAGATGAACGATTTCATTTACATAGCGAAAGTGAAACCATTGATATGAAAAAAGTACAAATGCTTTAGCAAATACTTACAAAAGTCATTATTGATAATCTGTCTTTTAGCAAAGTTCAGAATCATTTAAGCAAAGATCTGTCCTTTTAAGACTTTTGTCAATGAATAGCTCTGAATGGATCATCATTTTCATCGGTTGTGTAGCTTGTGTACTTAGTGGTGCAGCTCAGTCGTTGTTTGCATTCTTACTTGCGAAAATGGTCGATGTGAGTAATCGATTCCTAAAATTATCATACGAAAATGATCGGTAGTAATTTTTGTTTTATATTGGTTTATTCATTATGTATAGGCATTCAAATACTGTTCAATTCCAGAGAGACGAAATCATGTGTTGATTATCAGCTTAATATTTTTACTGTTGGGTATATTTTTATTGATTCTTCGTTTCTTTCAGGTAAACTTGCTATTATTAAATTTAATCACTGGCAAAGTCATTCTTTTAAATAGTATACAGCGTTTGCTATAGCAGGGTCACAGTTGACTCAACGTATTCGTTCGAAAGCTTTTGCAAGTCTTCTTCGTCAAGAAGTTTCTTATTTCGATAGACCTGAAAATAGTTCAGGTGCGATCTGTGTTCGTCTTTCTTCTGATGCAGCAGCCATTCAAGAGATGACGGGCACTCGATTAGGAGTTATCTGTGAGGTTCTTGCAATGTCATTTTTTGGAATTGTATTCGGATGCTTCTTAAGCTGGCAATTAACATTGATTGTTTTCGGTCCTATTGTGGCCGTGTGCTTTATTGCCTATGGCGACGTACGCATACGTATATGGTTAGGTGCACGGTCTGGTCAAATTATTGCACGAGCAAGCTCAGTAAGTACAGAGTTTACGTTTCAACTTTTTATTTGGCAGACACAATTATTTAATCATGAATTGTTTGACAAATAAAATTCACTATTCATTCTGTCTTTTACTTATGAAGCTTGCTGTTGAAGTTATTCATAATATGCGTACAATCAAGCAGTTATCCGCAGAAAAGGAAGTGCTACGACAATATTCTGAACTTACTTATGAAGCATATTTGTTAGCCGATCGAATTTTTCAACATGCATTTATTTTCAATAAATCTTTCTTTGTGTCATAGATCGTTTTGGAAACCTTTGGCAGTACCATCAATGGCATATGGCATATTCTGGATATTAGATACATACGCTTTGGCATTTGTGTATTGGCGAGCTCTTGTGCTTGTTGAAAAGCAGGAACTCACTTCGACCCGTATTATAATGTAAGTGAAAGCACAGTTTCATATATTAGATTCAATGTTTTATTATCTTTTCAATTTACTAGGGTCTTTGCTTTTGCTATGTTTTCGATACAAGCACTAAAATTCATCGGATTCATGTAATACTCTCGATCTCTACAGTTTGCTTTTTTGTTTTCTTCTATTGTCGCCGTTCTAGATCGTGGCGTATTGCTGCATCAGTCTCAGCCGCTGAAACATTTTTCGAATTATTTGATCGAAAACCAACGATTGATAACGCATCTACTGAAGGACAAGAATTGGTAAGAGAGCATAGATTAGGTTCGCAAAAATTCTTGAACAGATTCGGGATATTGACCAAAGACTTTGATGTTCAATTTGAATTGAACACTCAATGTTCTGTACCGATTTTAATTTGATCTTAAATGACTCAAATCTCTAAAGTGTCGCATAAAATAAAGTGTTAACCAATAAAACAGTATACTTCAGCTGAATACATCAAGACTAAAAGCTAATTTTAGAGTTCAGGACTGAATCCTTTCATATTGAGAGTAGCCATTGGTCTCAAACGCTTAAATCATTTTTGAGGTGTGATGCATCTCTATTGAACATTACGGTAGTTGCTGGGGACTTATTTTATCAAACCTTTGAGATTTGTCGTTATTTAAGAACATTGGAAAACTTGAATTCATATAAAATATAAACCATATTTAGAAATATCTTAGTCTTGAATTTTTGGTATCCCTAACGTAGATCATAACTTTAGTTGTCTTTCCAACATATTCATGATCCGGATTATTTGATTCATGTAGACTGATTTTCGTGGTGAAATAAAATTCGATCAAGTCGATTTTATCTATCCAGCTCGACCAACGTCTATTATTCTTAAACAATTTCAATTGAATATCAATCCAAGTAAGTGAAATGGTTGCCAATTGAATCAATTTTTAAAGTTGTAATTCATTGCTAAGGTCAACGTGTGGGTCTTGTTGGTATGTTTGAACTAAATGTTTTTTTTGTTAATGTTAAGTATATAATATGATGTGTGCAGGTGCATCCGGGTGTGGGAAATCAACAATAGTTCAACTGTTGGAACGCTTCTACGATATTACAAGTGGCCGACTAGTTAGTATATGTTCAATGTATAGTTTGACAATAGTCATGTAAAACTTGTTCGTTCAATTTAGCTTCTTGATGGTGTTGACATTCGCCAGCTTAATCTTCGTTGGGTTCGTTCTATTTTTGGCCTTGTCAGTCAAGAACCGATTTTATTCGATTTAACCATTGCTGAAAATATAGCATATGGATTAGAAAATGTTCCAATGGAAGATATAATACATGCAGCAAGTAGAGCTAATATTCATAATTTTATTGCACAATTGCCTCAGGTTAAATGATACAATATTATGTAATATTTCTATTATTATTGGATACTTTTTTTTGTGTAGGGTTATGAAACAAAAGTTGGTTTAAAAGGTAGTTTTCTGTCAGGTGGTGAAAAGCAACGCATTGCCATTGCTCGAGTTCTTCTGCGTCGACCCAAAGTATTGCTTTTAGATGAAGCTACAAGCGCTATGGATTCATACAATGAACAAGTAAATTTCGTTTTTTTTCTACCTACCTCACAAAACTTCATCGTCATTTTTCAATATCTAGATTGTACAAGAAGCTCTTGAACAAGCACAAACAGAAGATCCGAATCGAACATCACTCATTATTGCTCATCGTCTTTCAACAATCCGTTCGTGCGATTCAATTTGTGTACTTGATAGAGGACACATTGTGGAAAGTGGTACTCATGCCGAGTTGACACAACGACATGGGGTTTATTATAAAATGCTTGCTCGGAGCAACATGCAGTAATCATCGATGAATTATTTTGAAAGTAAAAACACGATCTTGCCAAATATTAATAGAAAACGTGTCTGGCAGTATCAAATCATAATGAAACTACATAGTTGAGTGTACCGTACGATTTTTATCGTTAGTAAAATATTTTAAATATTCAACCGAGTTATAGGGTTTAAGTCGATTGTGTTTAACCAACTACTCGTATCTAAAAAATAATACAATTAAAAATAATCTCAATAATTACCTAGAGCTTCATAAATTTATACGATGGAAAGCAAGTTTTATTTCATTATAATTCCATTATTTATAAGATACCAGAAGAATCATTAAGATCAAGCTTCTTCTGAAATACTCTATTCAACATAATTGATGCACCTATACTTTGTGGAAATTCTGTAAATTCTCGATCATATATCAAAATGAATATTACTCATGATATACTGCAGAAAACAAGTTGCATGTTGAATTGACGATTGCTTCCGATTTTAATTCTCTTCGAGTTGTCAGGTCAGAGCACGAACTTTTCCTCGTACAGTAAAGACCATACATTTCCCTTTCAAAAGATAAGTATAGTATACGGTTTGTAGATAAACTTCACCGTTTTAATCAATCGTTTGAAGTTGAAATAAACCATCAATTACAGCTAATGGACTAGCAATAATTATTTATGAACTTTTGTGGATACAACTCTCAGGAAAGCAATGACTTATGTCAATCTTGCATTTTCTGGCAGCAAAGTATACGCGAAAAACAACGCTTTAATTCTAGGGCTTCGGTAATCTGTCAATATTATTATTCTCATGCAATTTGATTCTCAAGACTTCCTAGTATGTGATTTTAGGTTATTCAATGCATATGAGTATAATCTAAAAATTGAATGAATAAATAATTCTAAATCACTAGTGATCATAATCAAGATGAAAACTAAATTGAATTTAAGTAACCATTCATATTTTTTTTTGATTAACCACCCAGTGAAAAATTTTAGCGATTATAATTGATTATAATTTCAAAATCCTATGGGCCCAATCAAAATTGATAATCGGATTATTCTGCAACAAAATCCAAATTATAATCGATTGAA
>OENT01002262.1:0-25244 GCA_900239685.1 Rotaria macrura | reverse complement strand
GTGCTATCATCCACAAACGCTTGGAGACGCGTTGCGACTCAAAAAAAAGTTACATGGGCAGCAGCTTGACATCTATGCAACGCCATATGACTCATTCCTACTACCTGTGTGCTAGTAATTGATGACTCGAACAATCTCGTTATGGGTGATAGCAGTCAACTGGAGTTGTGAAGTTCAGAGATGCTCATCTCATTGCTACATTTATAGTAAGGACAAAGGAAGTAGTTATAAGGAAAAGTCCCAAGTGAAAACATACGGCAGGTATACGGCCGTTTACGACCAAATACGGAATGTATGCGTACCGTTCAGATTCGTAATGTTGGTCCATAATTTACGACCGTTTGCGGTAAAGTTGCATTAATTTACAGTAGGCCGTAACCTTCAATCGAGAACCGTGGTAAATACCCAACTATTTCTAACATCATTTTTTTCAAAATACTTCCATTCTTTCCTCACTCCATTTTGTTTACTGAAGAGGTGGGCAAAGTCAACAGTGGCAGTAATGTTTTCTAAGCACGTAATTTATGAAACTATCTAATTGCAAAGGGAGGGTGTGAGCTTGCTTTTCAATTGGACGTAATGAAGATTCGCAGCCCCATTCAAGCCCACTCGACACCTCTATTTTCTTATGTAGTTATGAAAAAAGTCCATCAACAACGGTATATTTTTGTTGATGATCGTCATGAAAGTATGCTGTGACCCACCACTACTCATTTGATGCTGCGAATTGAGCGGCTGATGTCACTTCACAAAACTGACCATTGCTCAATAGACAATTTGCTCCATTTGAAGACTTCATTCTATTTATTTTGTCTGAAATATTCGGAGAACGATAATAGTTCACAAATAGAAGATACGCAATTGCTGTTAATATAATCCCTTCATGAAAAACAAGGCACACTTGTCTCAATAATATGTATCGGAAAGATAACTGATGGACTCGATGTGAGTGATGCGGACGATGATAGCATTAGCCATGAGCTTTTATTTATTTTTCTCATAAACATCAAACTACTTGATTTTCTTTGTAGACTTTTGTCAAATAAACCAAAATAAGCTTCATGGTATTCAATATTGCCGCAATCAAAAAGTTTATAAACACAGGTAGCATGTACAAGCGACCATTGCTGTTGTACGATATAAATATCCCGTTCTAAATGGTTAGCTTGTTCTGTGAATCCAACGCCATTCCAATCATCGGTTCTTCTAAAGCATAATTTTGTAAACGAGATCGATTTTGCTGCATTCACTTGTACTATCATTTCCGGTCGCATTCTTTCAACACCATGTTTTAAATAAAAGCATTTCGATGATCAGTGAAACAGTCTTTTATATCCGACGTTTACATTTCATTAAGATAGTCGACATAATTTCTTGCTATACTTTTAGCTAATATAATAATATTGGGGTCAACGGCTTTCGTTTTCTGATAAGTAAGACCATGGCTGAGTATTCTAGTGTACCAACTAAATCAATCAGTTTTTCATGTTCTTCATTGAAGTGTGATACTTGCTGACTTGATCTACATAGTTCATTGCACATTCATGGCGTATCCAGTTTAAGTTAGATTCGGTTTGTTTCATATTTCCCAGGCATAATTAATCTTGCCAAAACGTCGCAATAAAAGCCTCAGTGCATCACCACACTCATTGTAAAATTTTGAACGAGTAAGGAAAACGCTACAATTCAGGAATGAAGATACCCAACAGACTGTATGAGTCATCTGAATGATAATTTTCACCTTGACTCGTTCTTGTGCATAGAAGAGGCAACCCAGCTAGGGTGTCAATTTATATTTGCTCTTCATTTAGTTTACGCGTAAATTAAATTACCAAACATTTATATTTACTCTTCATTTAGTTTACGCGTAAATTAAATTACCAAACATTTATATTTACTCTTCATTTAGTTTACGCGTAAATTAAATTACCAAACATTTATATTTATTTTAAATATAAATTACGATAAGTTATATTTATTCTTAAAAATAAATTATTTCTCGAATAATTTATATTTTAAATAAATATGAATTATTGAAAATTTATATTTTAAATAAATATGAATTATTGAAAATTTATAATTATTTTAAATTAACAGGAAAATGATACCCCTAAACCCAGCATATCAAATAAGTTAGGTGAAAATTTACTTTTTGCCTCTGCCTCTAAAGGTTGTCAAGCCATTGGGTTGCGAACAATTTCCACACCAATCAGTTTTACTGAGTCTGTACTATTTGAGATATCTGCGCCGAGGACTAGACTCCCAAAAAGTTGTTCTCCTAATGACAGTTAAAGCAAAAGTAATACTGAGAATGCTATGAACCTTTCTCTTACAGATAGTAGCGGCGCTAGAAATTTCCTTGAGGGTGGGCTGAGCCCACCCGAGACCATCTCTGACGCTGCTACAAAACTTTGTGTCAAGGGCTTTAGAAAATTTTCAGGGTGGGCTCAACTTCCTCGCCGGTGAGCTGAGACCACCCCTGGCGCCACCATTACTTACAGATGTATTTATTCAAATTTGAATGATCAACGATCGAGTTCGACGTATAATATAACTAGAAGTGAAAAACTTTCTTTTTCATTTTCGTTATATCGAGAAGATCTATAACCCACTGAATATCATATGATATTTATTGTAGAAAGAGTTACCACATTAAACCTGTATTTAGTCAAGGATCTACCCATTGCAATCAAGAGACATAATCCTCAATGTACAACACAATCAGCATCGTTAGACAACGGTTTCTACAAAAGTTTCAGCATCAATGCAAATTCATAATGTGAAACTAACTATCATTAATATTGAAAGCAAAGCTTCCATTAAGGACTTTTGGGTATGTGTGTTGGTGTAACTGACCATGACATGAACAGGAATATACACATCCACACCCTCAACAATTGATCGAATAGTTGTTTGAATATTTTTTATTGGACTTGCTGTTCCTGATGGCTGATTCGTTGGCACAATGGAATTATCCCATGATGTTAGAGAAGTTACTTTCTGAATGTAATGAAATAAAATGGAAATCAACAGAAGAATAAGGATTTCGGGGTGTGGGTGTGGGTGTCTGTGTTAGTTTGGTTGTTGCTGACGGTGTGGGTCTGGCTTTTGGGTGTGGGTACGGTTGTGGCGCTGGGTGTGGGTGTCGGTGTTGGTTTGCGAGTGGGTGTCCACGAGACCGTGGATGAGTGAGGGTGTTTTTCTGGTGCGGGTGTCGGGATGGGTGTGGGTGTGGGTTTGGGTATGGGCGTGCCATTGGATCTGGGTTTCGGTATGTTTTCGCGTGTGGGTATGGTTGTTGTTGTGGGTGGTTTGGGATGTGGGTTGAGGTGGGTAGTGATGTCCGTGTTTGTGTTGGTATTGGTGTGGGCGTTAGCGTGCTTGTTGGTGTTTTTGTTAGTATGGGTGTTGCTTTCGGTGTGGGTCTGGCTTCTGGGTGTGGGTCTTGCTTTTGGGTGTGGGTTTGGGTGTGAGTGTAGGTGTTGGTGTTAGTTCGGGTTTTGGTTTTGGTATGGTTTTGGTTTTGGGTGTTGGTGTGGGTATAGGTGTGGAGCAGTTCTTGAATAAAATCCAACCACATTCACGTATCATTTCCTTCATTGTGAAAGGGAATGAATATAAAATCGGATCTCTATGTGTCTAGTTGATTATTTAAATCTTGATAAGGGTATCAAAGATTTTTCTGAAGAAAGATCTGAAGTGATATTAATAGGCTTTTGCAATGAAAGTAGTAATTATTCTCATACTTTGTACGATCACTCTAGGGTAAATCGTGAAATTGAGCTATGTATTGTCGTTGATGGGAAAGTCAGTTACATTTCACTTGATAGAGGAATGTGATTGAGAAAAAAAGTTAAGCGACTGCCAAGAATTTGAAGAGATTTCATTGAATAAAGAAAATGATACGCGATCAACGATTTAAATCTGAGCAAAGAATTGGTGCCTCATCGAATTGAACAGCGAAATACGATTTTACAAACCAAGTGAAATGAATAAATGAAAACTACTTCTTGAACACGTTTTCGATCAAGGTTTTATATCTTGCTTTGCAAACCGTCAAAATATTACTCTTCCAGTTTTCTATCGGAACTACAAAAGTAAGAAATAATAATTTATAATTGGAATGAAAAATAAAAAATGATCAAGTAACCTGAATACAAGAAGGCTATAGAAAGTTGGCGTGTGTATCGTTATGGATGAATGCAGACTCTTGATACAGTCATGATTGTGGACGTGTTCCGTTTGGCCAAGTACAATTATAAATTTGAGTACCATTGTATAGTTGAGAATAAGTTCATCTTTTATCTTCACTTGTGTACATGCCTAAAAAATCAATTTCAGTGTGCAGTATCTGTGTATGCAAGTGAACTAGATTCCAATAAATAAATAAATAAATAAATCTTTGTAGAAAGCGAAAGAAAACTAATAAATTATGTTATTCTAATTTGTCAGATCTATGTCTAGTTTCGTCATATCATTATTTGCGTTGTAGCAGTGAGTTTTTGTTTAGTCGAAGAAGGTATTTAATAATGAAATAGAGAAATGAATTAAATATCTCTTTCTTAAGACAAACTCATTTGTCTTTCTTTATTTTACTCGCACCTTTTCCTATCAGTCACAGATGTTAAAGTTGACTCTTGAATTCAAATTCAAAGTATACTTCAATTGATATCAATTGAAACATCAAATTTCAAGTTTCAGATATTCGAGTGTTATACATGTAGACTAAAACCCATACCGATATATGAGGGCACGACAGATACGTGGTTAGAAAGCACAGCAATGAGCCAGGGTGCCAGGGAAACTAGTCCAGGAGTCATAGCACTTCGTAAGTAAGTTATGAAATGGTGATCGAAATGCAAGACTATGCTCAAGTATTTCTTTAAAGCAAGACTGCACGAACTGAGGTTACCGTTCCTCGTGACCCTAGATACTACGTAATCTGAGTTTGCCGCTCTACCATGATAAGGAAGTTAATATGAAAAATGACTTATGTCAACTGAAAACTTAATAGTTGGCTTCAGACATCAAATCTGAAAATTGAAACTTGAGACTAACAGAATCTAGGAGATTTTACACTGAGTTCAAAGTTCAAGTTTGGCACTGCTGGCAATATATTATACAAATAATTCATCATTGACAGTGCTATGTTTAAGGTTAGACGATGGGTATTTTTTGAGCTATTCAACAAAATTTCATGAACCATGTGTAGAAAAAAATGTTGTATTAGCACAGACCACATGCTCAGCCCATATGAGTGCGATTATGGATGATCTGCATCTCTAATGATAAACGATTCTCATCATAATTACTACAGAGAATATACTAAATACTATATGCAACAGCGTGAAAACTTTACTTTTCGCTCAATTTCAAGAGAAATTCTAAGACAAGAACTCTTTAGTACATGTAATGTGTAGTTACGAAAACTTTGAATATGCTTTGGCTATGGTACGTATAGCGTAGAAAGTCCTAGATATATTGCTTACCAATTAGAGAAATTAGTAGAGGAAAAATTGATTACAAAGTGTGAAAGTATGATACCAACACTGAAAAATTCAGTGACCACAAATAATCTGAAACAGAAAAAATAGTATTTCTAGCAAAAACTGATGATTTGAATCATTTCACTTTGAATAAATGATGATTATTACATTCATTATTTAATGAGAGAAGCTGTAGAAGATTATTGTTAAAACCACTCTCAGTAAAGATGCTGACTTAACTATTCCGTCACTTCAGATCCATTCATATTACATAGAACACCACTTAGAATGATACTAAGGTAAATATACTTTTCGTTAAGACAAACATTTCTCTATGGTAAGAGCATACGAGACCAACCGAAGCTGAGAATCTCGGCAGTATGATATGTTGATTGAATTTCTAGAAAATTCATTTGAATAACCGCAATCTTTTCAATTTCTATCGGAGAGCAGTGCAGTGGGTAGTAAAGAATTATGAACGATACTTGATACAAGAGATATTAGGCGCATATCATGTGATGTATCTATAGGCACCATGGAAGGTGTAAAACAGTTATATGAATTACAAGAAAACTCACAGTGCATCAGAACAGATGAGGTTGCTGTAGCACTCTTATTTGGCATGATCACCTATATGCCATCATTAGATTCATATACCCTACTTGTGCCTTGGTATCTGCAAAATGATATTTTTTCCATCTCGATCAATTTTTTATGTGGCTTTGGTTCAGAATTTGATCAATATTTGTGAGTGGCCTATGCCACTGATTCTCAAAAAGATAGATTTACCAAGCTGCTAAATGGAAAAAGCAACTTTTCCTCGACACACAGACATTCTTCATGTCTGAATTGTCTAGCTTTCGTATGGAAGAAAAAAGAATCTTTAGAGGAATTAAAAACCATTTGAGGGGTAGCAGAATACTTTGAGGGATTAATGTAAAACTTCTAAAACTTTCAACTAAACCTGGAGGTCTTTGTAATTTCTTTTACACAAACTTTTTTATAACTTACAGGAACAAAAAAGATTCCCAAATATAGATTATTCTGGTATGACCATAAGAAGATCCTTTTCGTTTTAGTAGCTTGCTTGAAACTTTTCTAAGTTGGGTAATAAACCTAGTTTTTAAAGTGCTATTTCAACTAAAATTATTACGGAATATGTTTCCGATTAATGGGAGTATTCTCATTAATTACTTTATTTGCTTTAAAAAAATATCTGAGACTATGATAGTAATACCATTCAATTCACAGTAGATAAAAGCGTACAGCAACAAAAGGAATATTATCAAAAGAGCAATCAATTTATTACTGAACCGAATTCGTGCATATTTCGTACCAGTTTATCAACTCAAAAGTCTGAACAAGGCTTCAAAAACGTCTCGATGTTTTAAGCAAGAATCGAGATACACGCAGTGATTCTCGAAATCGAAAATAAAAGTGAATGATTTATGGATTCTCTGAGCCATAAGCGGAAAATAAACATGAAAATGTACAGTAGTTCGAAATAAAAAACATTGGAACCGTCGTCAAACTTTTAACACTGGTCCTGGTCATCCGGTCATTTTGAAGATTTCCAATTATACCGTCCATATTTCCTCTAACCGACAGTGTCCAAGGGCCGAGATTTTGGTATTCTCCTACTTCCTAAACAGACAGGCTTTATAATTATTCAAACCGTTGGTGACCATGAAAATCATATCAGAGATACACGTTCTGGACTAATTCGAGTATATCCTGATCGATTACGGCACGAGAGTCCACAAAGTCAAACAAATCGGCACAATATTTTAACACAATCAAATATCGGCGTTATAGATAAAGAGCATGTCCAATTAATAATCAATAATAATTTAAAAATAAACGTTCGGCGTTTGTGACAAGAAACCAGTGGAGCGCTGATGCCGTTAAACATTAATTTTCCAGTTGTTCCAGATAAATATTATCGAGCAACACGTGATACAATATTTCTTCGTAAAGATACTGGTCCAACTTCAGATCGTTTTTGTTGCGAGTAAGTGTCCTAACGAGCATCTGCCCATTCGAGCAACTGTCCATACGGGCAAGTGTCCTAGGGAGCAAGTGTCCATGCGCAAGTGTCCGTCGAGCAACGGTCGTAAACCCAGCTTTTTCAGTGTTGGCATTTTCAAATAGACGTATTGATCAGTCTCCTACAATTTTTTCTTCCTTTTCTTGTTGTTATCCGTATATATATATATATATATATATCCGAGGAAGAGGACTACAAATCTTTGTAATTCAATGTAACTTTACCGAAAAAACCAGTTTCTACAGCGTAGTTTGCCGTTAGCGATCATGCTAGTACCGCATTGCATCGTAATCCCAGGTCCATGATTTACAACCGTATTCTCACCATAGTTTTGCTGAATTCGTATCGTATATTGACCTCATACGGTCGTATTTCCATAAAAATATGGTTGTAAATCATGGACCTGGTTGACAACCCGAATTCAATGTTTGACGACCGGATGCATACCGTTCTGTTCCTTCTGCGACATGTCCCTTTTTGATCTATATTCGCTCGCTAGTTGGTTCTTCTTGTTTTCTTGTTTTCTGATTTAGTACCGGTTAAAGTCACTGATAATAAAAAAAGCAGCTAATATATTCTCATCAGAAATTAGTGGCAAATATTTACTGAACCTGTACCGAAGATCTGCGCCGTTCAGTGACGACCTTGCGGGCCATCTATCGCTTTTGTGACTGTCTTCAACCCTGTCCGTAACGGCTTCTGACGGGGGAATCACCTCTCAGTAACGTTCTGTGATGGGTGAGAGGGGTGGGGTCGATCGGTAACGGTCTGTGGGGGAGGGCTGGGTGGGTGCAGAATTTCTTCCCTAAACACTTTAATACTCCTTTCAGTTCGTTTTTCACAAAAACTAAATTAATTTCAACCAAAAGCTATACAACTTACATGAGAAAAAAATTCAATGTGATAGATCATACTAGGGTTAACTTCTCACTCCTGCCCCTATGGCTGGGATGTCATCTACTCTACTATCACTGCAGTATTTAAAAACCAGAAAGGATACGAAATGGGTGGGAAGCTGTTTAGTTAGAGAAAGAATGAAGATTGCCTCTGTTTTGAACTACACTGTAAAAAACGGCACATTAATATACCCTTTAAGGGTTTATGAAAATGCAACGTGTAAATAAACCCTCGAAGGGATTGCGAAAAATTTCATAAACGGAAAACGGGTTTATTCTACGTTGCCTTTGCATAAATCCTTGAAGGGTATATTAATGTACGCATTGTTGTACAATGTAGTCTCTCTACGTGAAAATTATCAACTTAAACGTTACTCTCCATGATAGAATGCAAAGTTTCGACGACAAAGTGTTACCAATAAACACGAAAGCAGCATCTGTTGAATCTATATTCAATATAGGTAAGAAATAACCAAAAAAGAATAAATGTTTTCAGGATTATCTCTTGTTCGTCGTTTGGTGTTTTTCTCTGCAAAGTTGGGATGCGTAACCTTCTGTTCTCTTAGAAATTTGCAGTGGACGTCGTTGCAAATTTGTGTAAGATAAAGGTGAGCAAATTGCTAGGGACATTGCTCTCCTTATCAGTGGGACAATGCTGTGAGTGAGGTTAGTAACTTGTAGCTACCAGTAAAATCTTCCAGTATTTGTCGACGAACCTGTTCCATACGATAAGAAGCGGGGGAGTCTTGATTTTCGAACACGATTACCAAATAATGAACACATATTAGCCATGAAAAGAAACGGGCCAACGAAGAGAGCACCAGGACAGACACAAGGTTCATATGATACATCAGGAAGAAGAAATATCGTGGGTTTATTAGACCATGAATGGGCTCACTAGACGTTTTTACTTAAAATACTGCCTAGGACAAACAATCAGATACTGAGATCTGACAAGATTCTGTATCCGATCTAGGGATACAACGGTGACGATAACCGTTACAATCGGTAACCGTTCCACCGGTAACCAGTATAAATCTGCGTAAAGCGGTATAAGTCGGGATTAGGCTAATACCGGCTGATGCCACTTTACGAAGATTTATACTGGTTATCGGTTGGAACGGTTACCAATCGTAAAGGCTACCGCTAGGACGAGGAACCAGTGATTCACTGTCATCGCTGCATACCTAGTTCATGGTGAGTAGAGGTTTATCAACGCTCCGATCAACTAAAAAGTATACAACAGTTACTCGGATACCTGATCCGTCGATGTGTGATGAATCTGACTGGCGATTCGGATACATGATACTCTAAGTAAGATTGCTCTAAAAATTTGAACCCATTAACAACATCGTTGGCTTCAGCTTCAAAGACGTAGTCTCGCCTCTACGGCGGCACCATTAAATTTAAAAAACCACAGTTGAGGAGATAGATTACCGGCATTAAACTCTCGTCCTGATCCACCCATTTGTTCTTGACACACAGCAACATCGTCACTTTCGCATCTTCGCATTGCTCCAGCACAACTCCACCAATAGATGTACACTCGCCCGTCGAATCCTGTGCCAACAATGCCTGCAGGCCATTGTCTTACGAGATCAGTAATATCGTACACAGAACCATTACCATACGCTCGACACGGATTTTTATTATCAACCAATAGTAAACTTGCAGATACAAAGCTATTCAGAAGTAAACCGAAATGGACACAACACAGAATAATTGACGCTTTCGACATAGACTTGTTATCTGGTAGCGTAGAGAGACAAGTTTCTGTTTCTCAAAAATGGAAACAAATTGAAAAACGAAACGAAGACCTTTATATTAGAATCAAGGTACACGTATAGGAAGCATAGAAATGAACCGTGGTGCTGTTTGTCTTGATATTCTACAATCTTCTAGTATCCAAAATAGTCAAAAAACTAATTATATCGCCATCGAGAAATTTTATCGAGTTTCTGTAAACAGAAAATGGAAAACATGCTACTGCTCATTACTTTGAATTCATTCACGACAAAAATCATGATGTGTAGCGAAGTTGTCTGAGATTTGAATAAAAAAAATAATCTGAATACGAAGCATTTCTATTGTAACTTTTATTCATTCATCGAAGTTATCATCAATAGTCTTTGCACACAGTGAACAAGAGAAAAATAGAGAAATATATCGAATGACATGATAAAATATATGAATTGACTGATCGGTGCTTTTATTTTTGTCTTTTTTTTTGTTTCTTCACCTTTACTATAATCTATGCTGCTTTTCGTTCTTTGTCGGCGTGTGATGTTGCTGATACACAACTAGCATTTTCACGTCGTCTCTTGCATCTCAGTTGCTTTGTGTGATCTGGAGTGTGGCTATGACTGAAAATGGGAAGAACATTAATGAATACGCATATTCATACTCACACTCAATGATTTATTTAACTTGAGTGGACTTTCTTAAACTTGTAGTTTAGCTTTACCAAACGCAATTCATAAAAATAAGAAGATAAAGACATCGGTTTGCTGTCTATAGATTTTATTATTTTAAATAGAAAAATGTTACTCGAAGGAGAAGACTACATTCGAAATATGTTTTATTCTTAGGATAAAAATCAAAACAACAGGGTGTGTAGGTCTTCCTTCTATGACACTACTACATGCAATAATGTACAAAGTGAATCTAGGTAAAAATAGTCTCATTGAGTCCTGATAAATCAAATAGAATCATGTCGAATCAAAGCATTTGTTTGTTAAATCTGATAAATGCAATACGGTGATCATATTTTCAACACATTTCTTTTAGTTTGTGATGAGTTCATGTGTGTTGTGTCTATCGCTGTGGGACTGGAAATACTTTTAAAATCCTAGTTAGATTTTCTCCTAGTGTAAAATTGATTTGACTGCACAATTGTTGACTTTATTTTTCAGATAATATGCATTTTTACCATGGCTTCGAATCAAAACCATTAAAATTCACTGAATAGTGCACTTAAAATGAGTAAAATAATAGACACTCCATTGATATATCTAATATATCACAATAATGAAACTTCACAGCATATAGTATTCGTGAAAATAATTTGAAATTCGGAAATACAAAAATTAGAAAATCTTTCCTTTCCTATATCTGTTATTCAATTTTTCTCGAATGAAAAATCTTATATTTCTTAATTCTTACATTATATGTAACATTTATTTCTTCGTAATTAAATTCTATATTTTATGTCATGAGGACGAGAGAATGGATATAGATACCGATGAAGAGATTAATAGAATGCACACATCGATACTCCAGTAGTTTGCAGAACGCTGACTGGTTCTGAAATATACGCTGCTGTGCAAAAAGATCAGAATACAAAATGCACACTGTAGATTTTTTGGTGAAAAGTAGACATTCTGGTTTGAGATCCTCAAGCATTGCATGTACGATTCTATGAAAGTTTATACTTTAATCGTAATCCTTCTCAATTCTAAATTCAACGCAATACACTACAAATCTTAGTGATATTATCACTGAGATTTGCCAGGCACTCACTTAACGTATAGCTTACGTTTGTCATGAAACCTTGTCTTTGTTCTCTTCTCTTAGTATTTTTTGTGTTTCTTTTAACAGCAGCAATTTAAATTCTTCATTACAAAACAAATACGAATATTATCTTCTGTTTTCTTAAGATTGTGTCAAGCTTGATTTTTATACATCTTCATAACCATACAATGACATCGTCATCAGCTTCTCCTTCACAAGCTAATTTCACTGTAGTCGAATTCGAATTCTCGTCTGACTATCCTGATAAAGTCCATCTACACCTGGCAACCCATTATGCTCATATACAAGCTCATACTGTATCTAACGGTGGCAAGATCGTGCTGATTGGACCCTTGTTAAATAATCAACGTGAAGCGAAGGCACCTACTGCTATTGGAGGACTGGCAATTTGGCGTGGTGCAACTGACGAAGAAATCACCAAATATATTGAAACAGAGCCATTCGTCGTACATGGACTGGTAAAGAAATGGACTGTTCGACCTTTGTTACTGATGGGTGGACACAATGCGTTCGAAGATGACTTTTTTCGCATGCCAAATGAAGCTAATCTTTCATCATCATGAGTGTTTCAGTTTGAATAAAATCGATGAAGTCATTAACGGATGACAGAATGATAGTGAAACTCAAAGTTACATTCTTTCAGTTGAACGTAATTCGAATGAGAGCGCTGGTACACGTGCAAGCTCTAGTGGGTGGATCATATATAACAATAAAAATATCTTGTACTAATTGTCTTACTCAAAAGAAGTTGGAGTGTAAGTCTGGGCGTGGAGCGGATCCATGTCGCACATTATTCGAGTAGCCGTTCTGAATTGGTTACACAAGCAATTATCTGAAATATGCTTTCCGTAATCATAATGTTCTATTTTTCAAAAAGACTAAGTATTAAGAAACTATTCATCATTTCATGAAGATATTACCAATAAATAGTAACATAAACTCGATTCATCATTGTGTTTTATTTTATCTTAATTTAATCATAAGAAGAAGAACTCCGTGGTTTATGATAGTGACATTTTTTTTTTACATTGAATAGAAAAATATTCTATACGACGTTTGGAGTAAAGTTAAACGGAAGAAGGAAACAAATTCTTCGTTGCATATACGTTGGAGAAGAGAAGGACACCGGAAAAAAATTTTCTTACAAATTATACAATCTTTCTTCATCATGCATTCAGAAAAATAGACGCGTCGGTCGACACATACTCTTTTGCACACGTACAAAAACGAGTCTCATGTTTTGCATTCCTTCGCCATTGTCGGATTCCTTTTTCTCGTGTGTCATGATATAAAAAACACTCTGGTAAGGTAAAAACACCAAAAGAAAAATTATGCAAACATTTCAAAACTATTCTGCGTCTTTCGATGCAATAGTCAAAATGTGAAAGAATTCTCTATAGAAAGCCTTTCTTTCAAAAAACGATTCTTTGCCAGAATACATCCTTAAATTATCCATGTATTAGTTCGAAGACTTTTTGACATGAACAAGAGCACTAAAAGCGTGTCAAAGATCTTCAAATTATAGAGTACGAAATTCTCTATCTAGTGGTGTTCAATACTTCAATTCGATTGTCAACATTGATGAGCACCGGTTTCAGCAAATGAATTCATAACTAGAAAGAATAAGAATTCACAAATGAACTATTGAATAGAATTTAATCATTGAAAATTCATGTCGACAGAAAAGGTTGATTTGAAAAATGCACTCGACAGTTTTATAGAGAAATGAATTCTTTAAACAGTAAGTTTCCAAACACATTGTAAAACGATTTTTAAGTATTCCGCTATATCTGGCTCACCCATCATTTATGTGCTAAAAAATATATAACAGGGTTTAATCATGTATCACTTGTATCATTGATCAATTAATATTCGATACATTCAGTAGTCATAGAAATCAACAAAATAATTGCATACAAAATATCACATACTTAAATCGGTTGATTTACAGCACAAGACATTATGTCACGTAATGGATTACTCTAATAAAAGCCTTGTATCAAGGAGAGAGAGAAAGTCTTATCCAAATGGTTTATTAAAAAGAGAAGTGATGCTTGGAATCTATCCATTTTTCGACTCTATGTCGGAACTTACTCTTCTCTGTACTTTGGAGTTTTTAAAGTGTACTCTGGGAAAATTGAATGACACTTGAATTCATTCAAGCTACCCACATATGAGTTTAAAATGAAACTAAAAGAAGTATTTCATTACATATCCATAAGTTTTTACCCACAAGACATAAGTGACAGAATTTGTTTTTCTTTCCCTCATACTCTCTTCGAAGGAGACTGATAACATAAAAAATATCACAACAAGCATAGTCTTTCGGTCCTCTGATTTATATCTACCTCATCATGAAACATCGCTTCAAGTATCGTATTATTGACAAACATGAATCATTTGTCAATAGAAAGAACAGGAGCTAGTATTGGTTTCTTGTTCTGCATTCGAGTTATTGCACTGATAAAAAGACAAGCGAATGAAATGTGATTCATATAGAGCTGAGACATTTCCAAGAAGTGAATAATTGGAAATATCCGTAGTGTATTCTTCAGTCCGTAGTATAATATTATCCATTTATTGGACACAGTATTCTGATACAGCTTGCATTTTTTTGCAATATTTCCTATTAACTACGTTAGTTAACAACGACATGTCCAGGAATTCCGGCCTTGCGTCAAAGTTTTCAGATACCGACTGCTTTGGGAGCATGAGAGGTTTCCATTGTGTTAGTATCCCAAAACCATGGTCACCAGTAACAAGGCCAATAACAATATGGCCACCATCACAGCGATGTAAGTTTATAGATTATTACCCTGTCAGTTAATTCTTGTAGGAGAATGTCAAATAGTCACAGACATAATTTATTGAATTCTTGTTGTTTCATCGTTTTTTCCTGAATAAGACTGGTATGAAAAACATATGTTGCTTTTGTAAGATAAACTGAAATTGATAGTCCGATCGTATAATGATTTTGGAGGCATCTATTTCATTTTATGTTCATTTATAAGATTTTTCCGGTTATTAGATTGTTCATTTACTTCTTTAGCTCCAGATCAATCAACGGACAATGAAAATAGTCGATCGCGGGAGCAATGGATCGACGAGAGAGGACGAGAAAGAAAAATGGAGGAACGCGAAAGGAAACTAACTGAAAGAAACCAAGCTTTAGTTGCTCAAAATAGAAGTTTAGCTAAGCAAATGAAAAGAAATGAAGAAGAACAGCAAGCCAGAAATCGAGAGCAGACAAAACAAAACACCAGATTACGCCAACAAATAGAGGAATATCAGCAACAGCATGAAGTACAAATAAAAGAAATGACTCGGTTATTACAAGAATTGAAAAAGAAAAACTTGAATACTTTCGAAGATATCGACAATCATGATAAAGAAGCTAAAAATGCAATAATTAAATTAGCAAAACAAGCGAAACCATCCCGAATGGAAGGTAACAATATTGCTCTTTTCGGCCAAACATCTTGTGGTAAATCGACAATGCTCAATAAGCTCTTCGGTGAGAGAGTAGCCGAAACAGGTGTCGGTGAAACTACTGTGAAAACGACATCTTATAAAAGTAAAGATTTCGTACTATGGGATGTACCGGGCAAAAACGACGAAGTATCTTATATGAGTATGCAGTATATTTCTTTCTTCAAAGGATTAACACGACGTCTTATTCTTGTTACACATACATTGAAAGAAAATTCAAGTTTAATGAAATTGTTAGATGCAATAGGATTAGATTACGATATTGTAATCAATAAGATGGATCATTACGACGAAGAAGAGCAAGCAGAGATTCGCCAGAAAATAAATCAAGAGAAAATCATGATGGGCTTCAAAGGAATTGGTCGTATGTTTTTTGTTAGTGCTAAATTTCCACAACAATCTTATGATTGGCTCGATATGGTTAATTATTTAACAAGTCCTCCCCAATAAAGAAAACAACTTTACACAGTTATTTATATAGTCTCAATTCTTTTCTGTAAGCTTTTATATATTTGTCAGAGATAGATTCAGACTTCGACTTATAAATACTGTTTTCACATGGGTCACAATAAAAGTTTATAAGCAAGATCTCTTGACTATGTGTTAATCGATAAACGAGCTACTCAATTATAAAGTATTTCGAAATTTTCTTCAGTGGTGTAGTACAAGAACGAAGATAAGATATATTTTCGTTCGAAATTTTTAAATTTCACTACATACCTTCATATCTCATTCATATGCGACAATGCATCGAGTGTGCTTATCGATATTGAGTAACTTGATTGAAGCAAAGCATCATCCGTATATTAATTCGAATCGAAAACGATCTGGGCTATGATGTTTGAGGATGATGTACTCAAAATGATATTGTGACTTTAGTTGTCATGGAGATTAGAAAATATATAGTTTCTAACTATTCATGTAACAATCACTGGAGTGTTTTGCTTAGAAACTATTGATTAACTTATACAAAGCTTCGTTGCTTTCAAAAGGAAGTTTTTGAAATATTGATGAAGTGAAAAAAATATGAATATGAGTCGAAATATTGTTTATGGAGTACGGTAAAATCAACATGGACAATCATTAAAATTGTGATTAATTTTCCCTTATCTGAGCCTGAGCTATCCTGCAAATACCAGCCGCTACATATTTTACAAAGCTGGACTTTATCAACGAGTGATGTGCATGCTAATTAAAGATCTGCACCCACATTCTCGTCTCTATTGTATTCATCCTATTGTTGCATTCGTACATGAATATACTTTCGTCAAATAAGCAAATGTGATAGAAGGCCATGGGTACAATTGTAGTGAATTTCCCCTCACACTCATCGAGACTGACTCAGTGGTGATGAAAATATAGTGCTATTAGTAGGTTAGAAATTGTTTAGAAAAAATTTTCCGAATAGGGCCGATTTATGACAAACTATGTCATGCCATTGTTTTCTGTCATTTGAAGTAAATACTGCGGGTGTGCTTTGACTACATATGAAATATTTCCTCTGTGATTTATGCTAGCTAGAGTTAATATGAGTTAGTTGTGAGCAGTATTACGATGTGTCACGTATTGCCAATTGCACACTCTACTCGTAAATTCAAGATTATTAAATCTTATATTGATTTAAAAGAGACGAGAAGGAAAAAAAATTCGAGATAAAAGAAACAAGCAGGAGTATCACTGTTGAAATAACTTTGACAAACACAAACGACGAACCAAAATTATCAATACACAAAACAGAATGAAAGCAGCTATCTAATAATCATGTAGTCACAGCCAATATGAGTCAACCATATCTAAGTACCTATTCTCTCCCATACGTGTTTTGCTTCGGTTTACTTTCTTTGATAGCAGGTATGCCCAATCAGATTTTTTTATTACTGTGATATAGACTACAGTGTATACATTGTAATAGTTTCAAATCGATATTATAATTAAGATTTCCATTTAAAAGAAAAATGCGAGAGAATCAGAATATGTTTATTGTTTACTCTCGTGTGAAAAGCAATAATAATGAAATTGCAAAAAATGTAAAAGAAATCAATTTCAAAAGTATTCGTGAGTTGAGTCACTACGATATGGTGATGACTAAAGAACAATTCCAAAAACATGCGACCAGTCCGTATAAAATTCTGCATATCAAAAGCCATTATAGTATCATTTGTGTTTCACTAACGAATATAAAAGATGAACTTATTCGACTAATTGTTAATGTACAAAAAATAAAAACATATAATACTTTATACTACTTCTGATAGTTTCAAAAAGTTAATATGCATACAAAGAAGTTGAATGACTTTATTAACTAGACATTTAGTGACGTAAGTAGTACTTTCATAAGTCAACAAGAACACTTTTTCAACTTTTCATAATGTAGTAGAAATGAATTTATGGTGACTTATGAACTACAATCTTTCATACGGATTACATTAGCATAATTCTTTTTAAGTTGTTGTTGTACTTCTTTTTTCAATTTTTTTGGTGAAGACTAACTAGCGAATTTATAAGAGGCCATCGATTTAAAATCGTTCAGTATAATATATTACATAGAGAATAATAAATCTGAGAGCTCTCTTAACAACGATATGAAATTTATTCATTGAAATAGTGGCAAAGTAATATTAAAAGTTTGTTTAGTAAGAAAATTCTGAATATAATGAAAGAAATAAAATAAGTCCACAATTAAAAACTAGATTAAGTGAAAAAGTCAATGATTTAAAACTTTGATTCGGGAAAGATTTTTACAAATTTTTAAAACGATTTCATTCATTTTTGAATGTTTAATAATTAATTTATTGAAAAGAAGTGAGCATTACAATGTATTTCAATGAGTGTGGAAAGCACTCTTACTGATTTAGAAACTCAAACGGTTTCATAAAGTATTTCTATAAATAGCACGAGCGAATAAAATCTGGCTTTGAAAAGTAACACACTTTATTTACAGGTTCATCCGCTTTATTCTTAGAAGAAATATGTGATTCATAATTTATATTTAAAAAAAAGGTTCCTTTTTTTGTCTTTTCGAAGATGAGAGGAACTAGCGGAAAACAAACATGAAAGTACGAGAAAAAGTCCTAAGTAGTTAACTGATCAAGTCATATGAAAATGACTCCCAAGCAGGGGTATGATGTGTCAACAACTGAATGACTCACTTTTCTCTTCCTCTGAGATCTGGTGTATAAATTAACCTGTAACTCTTGCATTCTCCTCACATACAACGTAGAAAATAAAATATGCTTCGCATCCAACAGCACGCAGCTTCATCAGCACCATCGAAAGAGTCCGTTCCTCTCAAACAAGTTCATGTCAACGCACGTCTCCGTTCATTTGCTGCTGATGTAACACTGACACAAGTGTTNGCCAACACATGGTGGTATTGTATCACCTGGTGGAACTCAAGCGACCTATGTTCAATCAGCTCCATACACGATTGAATTCACCTGTCAAATTGATAAACTCGATCAGCAAGTCGTTGGAATCTCGTCTCCTTCACATCCAGTCACGGTTGATTTTAACAACGAGGATTTTTTTCTTGTGACATTGAGTCAAAAAGCAAGTCAACTTGAGTAAGTGAGAATCATTGAATTTCATTCAATCTATCGTCGTACAGGAATTTTTCACATATATTACTAATCATACTTTAGTCGTGATATCATCGTGGACATTGAATTGTCACAAACTCGAAGTAATACTATTGCAGCTATTGAAGAAGGCGCTATGATGGTCTCATTTTTGCCAAACGAAGAAAATTGTCAAAGAGGCACGAATGGAGTTATAAACGAGTTTCTCTTCGTGATTGACTGTAGTGGTTCGATGAGTGATGATAACAAAATAGGGTTGGCCTGCAAAGCAATGCTTCTCTTTCTAAAATCTCTCCCAATTAAATGTCGTTTTAACATCCTTCGTTTTGGATCTCAATTTTCTCTCCTGTTCAATGATCAAGTAACACGAGAATACAACGAAATCAATATGAATCAAGCACAAGACTTGATAAAAGGTATGAAAGCTGATCTAGGCGGCACAGAATTGTTGGCACCATTACTTTGGTTAAAGAAAAATGAACCCCCTAAGGGCTCTGTCAGACAGGTTTTCTTGTTGACTGATGGAGAAGTGTCGAATGTCAATCAAGTGACGAATTTGTGTCGTGAAATGGCTACGTTTACGCGCATCTTTTCCTTTGGTCTAGGCCATTCGGTAAATACTTGATAGAATCTGAACGAACTCATGAACAGTTTTTTGCTTGTTCTAGCCGAGTAGAGCTCTTGTCAAAGGTTTGGCTCGTGTTACAAATGGTCGCTTTACTCTCATAGCTCCAAATTCAAGTGTTGACGTTCATGTGGCTGAGCAACTCACTCGTGCGCTTCAACCAAGCATAAGAAATGTGCATGTCAAATGGAACACAAATCAAGAAGTTGTTCATAGTGTACCGAAACATGCGCCACCTGTTTTTATTCGAGACCGTTTACTTTTCTATGCTTTACTCAACGAATCGATTCCATTTGACCATGAGACAACTGTAGAGCTGTTTGGAGATATGAATGAACAACCACTTGCTGTAGCTCGTATCGATCACATACCACCCGAGCTCTCCTCAAAATCTGTCACTCGTCTGGCAGCGAAAGCACTTCTTCGAGAACTTCTACATACAACATCAGAGTCAATAGATAGAAAGCATGTCGTTGATGTTTCGCTCAAGTATGGTATCCTTTGTCCATATACAGCTTTCATTGGTGTCGAACGACGGATTAGAGCTGATAGTGAAAGCAATACCGACATGAAACTTCGAGAGGTCCCAATTGTGATAAGTCCGATGTGCCAAAATGTAAGAAGAGAATTTTCTATGTCATCATGTGCACGCCAACAAATTTTACAACAACGGCAAAGCGTACAGTATCAATATGATACGGTTATTGAAATAATGAAGGACAACATTGATCATATTTTGGACAGAGGAAGTCATCTCGATTGCCTAGAGTATAAATCCTGTTCACTGGAAAGTTCTTCTCTTCAGTTTAGCAGGAGCTCTGCACAACTTAAACGGAGAAAAACGCTTATGGGTGGATTCGGCTCTGCTTGGCGATCATCCGTCGACTATATATCATCAATTTTTACCAAAAAGAGTGTTGATCCACCTGCATCTTCTCATCTTACAAAAGCTACACAATCAGATACTCCATTACAGAAGAAAATGGAAGTTGTATGGCCAACGGATGAACAAGAACTGGTTTCCCGCTTTATTGAACAACAGAAATATGACGGACTATGGTTACTAATAGAGCATGATATCAAGCAACTGACCGGGAAATCTCTGAATGACTTCTCGTCTCCGATGATGAACTCAGTCGATGGGAGATATCTAAATTCAATAATCACAACAGCCTTAGTCATTGGTTTGCTCGAGACACGCTGCACTTCGAATAAAACACTTTGGCAAGCCCTGACAATGAAAGCCTGCACACGACTCAAAGAATTACTTGGAGGAGACGAAACAAAATTGCAGCAGTTATTGAAAGACATTCGAGATCAACTACTGTAATGATCTGTTGAATAGTTTGTTTTTTTCTGTAAAACTAATTCCTTCTTCATCCGTTTCATTGCTTTATCATTAATACAAACGTTATTTCTGCTTGCTTATCGTACCTCGATGCAGCAGTTTCTTAATCTCTAATCAATCCAAATGATCAGCTAATCAAGACATAGAACGAGTAGGAATGATTTGGTAAACTTGATTACTCACTACGTATCAAGTTTGAATCTTTCTCAAAATAAAGTAATAATTACTTAAAAGGCTGCTAGAAATAAGAATATAAGTATCGATTGAAGTCTTCTACTAAAACACTCACGTGCACAACTGCATCCAAACCAATGTACTCGAACCATGGATACATTATAATGGTCAGACTGTCAAAAATTTAAGTAAGGAAAATTTCTCCGTCGGTCGGTGACAATTATCATGTTTTAACTGAATTTTGTCGTGCTAGATGAAAACATGTGGAAGAATTAATTATTTCCAAGTAATAAAAGTATAACGGGAAAAAATATTTCTGGAGTGTGTATTTCAGCTAGACTCACTTAGATGTGATAGAAGAGAGGAAACCTAGATCCAAACAACCACATTCGGAACGTTTTTCGATAATCAGTATTCAAGCTTGATGAAAATGATCGAGGTAGAAAATGTGGAAGCAAGCTTTTTCTTTCAAATGAGAATGATAATAATAAATTTGTCATTATCATTTTATTGACATACAAATGAAACTATAAACAGTAGTTTACTGCTTCTGTTTCAGTATTGCTATAGTAGAATTCTCATCCGATAATTAACTAACGTTCGAAATCTGAAAGGTTGAACTACCGTGCTTACATTAACCTATGTGTATTTTTCATGATTTCGAACTAAAAATCGTCTCTAACTATTGAAAAACTGCACCGACCATCACATATGTATGGACAGTAATGATTCGTTTACAACGTGATTATTTAATAAATCTTATTCATTGGAATAAAAAATGACGCTCTAAAGTTCATGAAGATGTAAAAGTTAGCTTCTAGATCGTTTTAGTTATTTCATGTCTCCCGTTAATAAATGTAAATACTGGTAAAGCATAAACATTATTTTTCTTTTTGACATAGAGTAGATTATGTATAAATAAATCAATGTGTTTTGAATTTCAGTTCTAGCCTTTCTATTGTAATTAAGTCAAAATATTTTAAAAGTACGAAACACTTGTTTTTTTATCCATTGGTCACACTAAATGTACTAACTAAAGAATCTATGGTTAAGGGTTGTGCGGCTTCAAACAGCACATCCGATCACCTTACTATCCATTCAACTTCTATCTGATAGAAGCAACTGTGTAACGGATTCATAGAAAGGGTTGGATCAATATTGGTATTCGTTCTTCCTACTTACGCTGATAAACATTCATCATCACTTGTAGCGTTTCCTATATCAGCTCTTTCTGATAAAACGATTGTTGCTTAGTGATGACTGTAGTGGCGGTGGTGTCAGAATTTTTCGTTAGATGGACTCAACTTCTTCATCGAGCCGCCGCTAAATGGTTGGTAAACGTATTAATTCATTGATAATGTTGTTCATGTATCAAGATTATTCTTAATTTCATTAACTCCAGTTGTTGCTACTCTTGTGAATCTTCTATTTGATGTCATTTTATATTGAATTGATGATGCAGAATATCGTACAATCATCTTTTAAAGCAATGATTGAGTTTTTGATGTTACTGTTACAGGTTTTTCTTGGATATGGTTTATTTGTTTAAGTTCAACAAGTTATTTTCTTGTTGTTGTTGCTGATGATGATGCATCTTTGTGTCATTATTGTTGTTGTTTATATGTTGTTTGTAGCTGATGCACGTGTTCATCTGATAACTATTTAGTATTAATGAATTAAGTTGTGAAGCAATGAAACACAATCAATTCATAAATGATCATCGCCAAAATCTGATAAATGTGTTCAATCTTTCTAATACTGTCGTCGCTGTTATTCACAAAAATTAGATTTAGGTAAACTAATATCACTATCACCATTATATTCATCAGTAACAACATGTATTACTTCACCAACTTCAACATCATCCAATTTTTGATTCTTATGATCATCATCATAGATATGACTTGCTATTCCTTATTAACTACACGCATAGAATCTATAGAAATGGAAACTCATGTCTGTCTGTAACACGCAACACAAGGGATCATACTGATGATAGATATGGCGGTAAAAATGATACGACGATTACAGGTATGGTAAAAGTTAGGGTCTGGATGAGTATGACTGTGCGTATGAGTGTCTATCAACGTACAATATACACAGGATAAACAAGAAAATATGTATAATTAATTTTTATAGAATCCTGTATTTTTACTTTCTTTGGCTGTTGATCAGAAAATAGAAAATAAAGCATATGCTTTATTCGATAATTGAATTTGATGAGAGATAATTCGTTATCTGGTAGTTTAAATTGCTGGCATGAATGTTGATATCCGGTTTTATCGAAGCAAACATTCAAATTACTACATCTACACTCACACTGTGATGCCATTTCTCTAGCTAATTTTATTTTTCTCAAAAGTTCGTTTGTTTCAAAATCATGTCAATTACAACATCCGATTGTTGAAAACGTTCCTTAATTATCTTGATGTCTATAAATGACTCGATGATTGACAGATTGCACAGGTCGATAGACTTTTCTCAATACGTTATTACGAAGTAAATTTAAGTCTTCTTCTAATATTGGAATGATGTCCCAAAAGATTGTCCATATAATACCTTCGGTGCATGGTGGTGTTGTCAGACTACCGATGTAACGGAAAAACTGCTTGCCATCGATATTCATCAATTGACTCATATTGATCATACAATCGACAGTATCTCCAATATTTGTCAATTTACTTGCAGCAGCTGCATATACTTTCCATTGAGCATTTTCATTGTCAGATGAGTCCTTAATGCCAAAAAAGAATCCTAATACGGCAATTTGTCCAGTTTCAGTATTCTTGTGAACGAAATGTGCTTCGGCTGGAAATAAATTCCCATCGATTTTATGTTCGGATCCATGTCTATCGTTTCGACCCCAGTGCAAATGAAAATTAACGAAATGAAATTTATCAGTCAAACCACCCCCTGTTATCCACAAATCGGATTGAGCGTGATTTTCAGTCTTTTTTTTCAATGTTGCAGCTACCTGGTGACCATTATTTGTTAGTGTCAACAATGTTTGACTCATGTAATCAGGTGAAAAGACGAATGGTGGATATGGTTGAGCAACAGTTCTTATCGAAACTATGTTGATAGGTGATTGACAAGAGCCACCTGCAGCTGGAAAATGTTCCGGCCATGCAGAAGGATTATCATAACTCCAATGATCATCAGATTCGTCGGCACAAGACATGATGATAACCAAGCTAAGTCTGTTTACGTATGTGCAATTGTATAAATGAATGAAAGGTGAAGTGTTCAGAGAAACAGAAAAATGATTCTTTCTTCGTTTTTTCTCTCTCTGTTGCACAGCTAGTTTTACTTTCGAGATGTCGTTCTTTTTTCTCTGCAGCAATGCATTTCTTTAATTATGTAAACAAAACATAATTAAGAAAATATCGATCACATAGTTTCTTTTTCTCTCTTCTCCTCTGTACAATGCAGATGCGTCGATAAGTTTCATGAAGAGTTACACAGTGGAGGCGTATGCATTAAAAACTGACAGCTAATTAAAGCCATTAGCGTAATATGTTGTGTTCCTATCTGATATGATTCGGAGCGTGTTTATCAACTGATAAACCACAAGAAATACTAGACACATGTGAATTTATTAGCAAGTAATGTAAACAAAACAGTTGTCATCACAAATTATGAATAAAATAAATTCAAAAACAAGAACATTTCAAGCTTTGGATGAGAACGTGAGTCAAGTTATTCTATTCGTTGAGAGTCACACCCTCAACTTTTGAAATAAACCGTTTTTTTTAAATGGTTCAGTTCTTTTCTAATTGAGAATGTTTGTTCATGGGAATTTTTACATGAACGTAAATCGTTTCAAATCGAAAGTAACACTTTTCATTATTATCGATCGATGAAAAAAAGAGCTTGAAAACAACAGAGCGAGTAATATTTCTAAATACTATCCACAGGGAGAGTCATGAGTAAGTATATTGTTTTCATTTTCATTTATGAAACGACGTTATCAACAACTAGATCAAAAATTTTATCTTAACACATGTGTTTCCTGAGAATTAGAGTAGAAATATCTCGAGGTAATTTCATTTTCATTGATATAGAAGTCG
>OENT01002261.1:0-23964 GCA_900239685.1 Rotaria macrura | reverse complement strand
GCTGAGAACTAAAATTCCATTGATTTGTTTGAAACTCTTGAAATCTTGAGTATAAACGAATTTGTGAAGGACCATTCATGGAGAATGTTCAGAAGAACAGACACCGCATTCATTTAATCCATAGATAGAAAACTTTGTTGGATAAATCTTACTATAATAGCGTTCATCTCTTCGTTTGTGCACCAATAGATTTCAGTTGATGTGCAAAGTTTTATTCTGCTTAAGTAATCCACTTTATGATGCCTCTAATCATGATCTGAAAATATCTGAAATTTTTGTATGGATATTTACAAGGATCGCATCTATTCCATGATTCGTTAAGTTGGATTCAACATAGTAGGATGCTTAATTAATTGAAACTGTTTTTTATCGCTTTACTCTCTAAAGAAGTAGGTATTATGGAAAACGAGTGAAATTGAGTTTCAGAGAACTCAACAACCAATTCAGGTTTCCGAGATCAATCAGGAAATCGAATTCAGTTTCCAAGTCCACGAAGACATATTTTCCTCCGTTTTACAGAAGATCTAATTTTTTTGAGTAGAAAAACAGATCTAACGATCTAATTGTCATTCTTGTTCCTTTTCAGATCCTTTCCAAACTCATAATCTGTGCTTCTTTTAGCTTCTTTCCTCTGCGTGCCTATGATCATTTATGCTTCGAAAAAATGATTTTCTTTTCGACTCAAACAAAAACCTACTCAACCATAAATACCATAGTAGGGCTAATACGTTTCAACAGTTGTACTGAAAGCATTTTCCCACGCTTCATCTTAAGCTGACTGGCATTATACAACTGTTTTTTTCATGTCCAAACTGATCGCCTCATGTTAGATGATAACTCCATTTAGTGTTTGCTGTGTGATTTCAGCTCCTGAACTTCTCAAAACAGATGTATACAATCAAAATCGATTTATATTTTAAACCTCTATGTACTGAAAATACGCTAGACAGAGTGGATCTCTTATGCAGCTATTTGCTGGGTTTCAATTCTACGTCTTTACTTTGTACTCACATTCATCTAATGATAACATGCTTCCAATCATGTATACTTCTCGACAGTTGCTTCAGAATGATTGTACGAGAGGAAAATAAAGATTTTTCTGTAAAGTTGATGCCGTACTGAAATTTAGTATAACTATTTCACCATAAAGCATATAACAGAATCGAACTAACTTCTTCGATAACGCTAAATCCTGTCGATTCTGCTATCATTCATTTCCTTTGATGATGTAGATCGTACGGTTGGATACCAGGAAAACTACTGGGTTGATGCAGTGTGGCAATCGAAGTTTTCAAGCGAGATCAACATAATATTTTCTGTAGTTCATCTCAAAACAAGCACCTCTTTTCCGATTAGGTAACACGTGATGTTTTAGTGACAAGGCTGACTAGTGGAGATATAATTTGCTGACTTCTCCATAAAGTGCGAGCAGATTGTAACAAGACTGTATTTTCAAGTTGACCATATTATAAGGATAATCTTATCTACCCTCCATCTTTAAGTAAACACAGATTTGAATCGACTCATCTGTCATCTTTCGAAATTCCGATTATTTCACTGTAGGACACTCATACTTGGTTAAATGTTATTTAGAACTTAGTTCGCGAAAATCTCAAATTCCGTAGACTTGAACTTGCTACTAGTTTCATTCTAATCGAGGGAAAAGATACTTTTATCCGCCAAACTTCCAGCTAAAAAGAAACTAACTAACGGTTCCATGCTATTGGTTGCACTATTGTTTATTCTTGCTTTCAATAAACACCAACCTTAGTTAGCAGAAATAAGAGAAGGTATGCACTCTGAATGAACCATGAATTCCCATATTCAACATAAATCGATTTCGTTTTATTTATGTAACTGCTTTCGGTTTCGAACACAGCATAGCACTGGAAAGGGGTCGACTTTTTTATCTAATTAAAAATTATGTTCAGATAGTCTACAAAGCTGTGATACTGTAAAAAAAAAGCTTTAGTCTCACTCTACACTCGTTTTTTCAGCATTCCTGGTTTTTATAAAAGTTTAAAGAAGGTTTTGAATTCCTAGCAACTATGATCCTCTACAGTGCCTTCTTGTTACTAGAGTGGATGTGCACTTTCTAACTGCTGGGATCATTTTTCTGGACGTTTATCGGCTACTAAGACAAAAGTTCATTCGTAGAAGAACTCAAACTCGTACTACACGTGAAAAGCGTGAGAAATTTGTAAGTACATTTATGAAGACAGGTGGATATTACTTAAGACGTGACATGATTGGACGAATTTTAGACTCAATTATCGTCTTGGTGGAGTTGCTTTTTTACTTGTAAAAATTTTCTGAACTAGGGCTTAAAACAAGCTTTTGCCTCGAAATTTTCAGTACTAGCAATAATTCTTTTTTTTTAAATCAAACGTTTCGAATCGAAAGTTTCGATTGCTAAGTTTCAGTTTGGCTGTTGATACGGGTATGTTTGTGGATATAGAAAGACATTGTCCTATTCGATTAGAGCTACACTCCCACCCACACCTAATACTTTCTTTTGGCTGGAAAAGGGTTTTGCACAAAAGAAGAAGTTAAAGGTGGATTGATATCGACTTATCAACCCTCTATCAGGATATTGTTCCAAATTTGAAATTTGAAATTATATTTTCAACTGAATTTATTTATTTAGCCACTAGTACCACTACAACTACGGCAGTGCCCTCTGAATAATAGTCACAAATAATATTGATTTTTGTTCTCGACAAATTTCGAACGCCCAATTGAAATTATTTGTGATATTTGAATAGAATTTTTGTGCTGATTGTACATTTAATCTGTTATCGCTATGCATAACAGTGCCAATCAAGGTTCTTCTCATGTTTAAAATAGTTGACCAGTTATTTTCTTAAAATTACCCGAATATCTGCAGTTTATTCATCGGAAGATCTTCCATTCAAACCTCACTGTGTATCCATGGATACGTGAACAAATCATTACTTCATTCTATTCGTATTTTGCGTTTTAGGCCAATGCATGGTCAATCATTTTGCAAATCTTTTTTACCGCAGTCAGTAGATAAATAGACTTTTTGTGGAGAAAAACCAGCTGGCATCTTTCTAGTGATAACGTTGTTCATTCCAATTAATTATTTAGACTAATGAAGATATTTGAATGGAAGTGTACGATTTAAGATGGTTCACTTAGAAAAATATATACTGACATGCATTGGAATCATTTACCTCACTTAGAAATGAGCGATGCTTGTGAACTGAATCGTAGTAATAGGAGTTCACTGGTTTAGAAATCTGTGTTGTGATAATCGAGTAGGGAGATGCACAAAGAAGTTCGGTATACTTTTGAATGAAACTCTGGTTATGAAAATTCTTTTTCCAAGAGATTTTAGCTTATAAAATTGAATGATGTGCTTCACCACTATGAAGTTGGTGTTATATTGGAATGAAACTCTAGTTATGAGAATTCATTGACTACGTGATCTTAGCTGATGCGATTGAATTTTGCGCTTTACTTTGACATCAACGGTAAGCTTGAAGGAAAATATGGTTATGAGGTTTCATTTGCTTAGAGATCTTAGATGCTTTCGTTGCAAACTGGACTGCATTTCGAAGTTCACAATAAATTTGAATGAAACCTTGGTTAAGAAAATTCATTTTCTTAGGTGATCGTACCTGATGTGATTAAGTAGAGGACCTGGCTACGAAGCCAGTAATTCTCTTGAAGGAAACTCTACTCATAAACTTTCAATTTTCTATAAATTTTCGTTAATTTGATCACCTAGCATAGTTCTTTTTGACTTTAGGAACATAATTGAATAGGATCTTAGTTCAAGTCATTCATTTACTGTTTCAGCGTTGATTATGTAACCTTAACTCAACTATTTCGACAGTAAATACCATATTTGAACAATGTCTTTGTCAAAAGCAATCATTTGACACATGCATTCTCGTTTATGAATACGGTGACATACTTCTCATCAAAATGAATGATTTTTCTGAATGAATACATTCTAAGAACGATTCATTTCGTTGAAGGATCTGTCCTAGTGTGAATGTATGGAATACTCGTTTCGAAGAAAATGATATATCTGAACGTAATTGTAGTAAAAAAGGTTTATCTGCTCATTAGTCTTTGGCGATGACACAGAAATGTACGTTTTATTTTTGATTAATCAAATTATTTGAACGAAATCGTTATAAAACCGATACATTTACCATGTATAGTTCTAGGAATGTGTTTCATTTATATTTTTCTCGTTGATAATAAGATTCTAGAGTGAAACAATTGTTGCGCATCTGCGATTTCTCTGTTTACTGATCAACTAAACCATACACTGGCATATTCTGTGGTCATGTATGATAATTGAATCATACTCTAATTACACCAATTCAGTGAACGTAGTATCCAACTAAATATGATCCAGTGGTAAAATTTACCCTGAAATGTCGTTGATCATTGAATACAATCCTAGTTATAAGTATTCTAATGGCACGAAATTTTTGTGGATGTGGCAAAATGACATAGTTTACTAGAAATGAAGCAAAGCATAAGAACCCGATCCTTTTCTAAAGAATTCAATTAATATGACACTTTTGAAAATGCAATCCAAGCAATTTTTTCTTTACTAGCAACCCCAAACGTTTGAATTCAATCTTAATTAAAAGCATTCATATATTACAGATTGTTTGCTAAGTTAATCGAGTTGTTCAACTAGGTTTTGCTGGTGATCAAAGCAAAGAATATAACACTTGTTATACAAGTTCATTTTCGAGATACCGCTGTTCTTGTGATCTAATGAAAAACTTCATCCCGAACGGAGAAAAGAATCTGAATGAAAATTTTATTGCAAATATTCACTTTTCGGTAGATCTTCGAAAAAACTTTCAGATGACCTATATTAATAAGAAATCATCAATTCTTTCGAACCAATACTTTCTTATAGTAATTCATTTTTCAATGAAATCTTTCCATCATAGTCGATCAAAAACCTCTCTACTCAGGAAATATTTGATTTGAATCGATCCTTATTCATAATAATTCATTATTCGATAGAACACCGCTAATCTTGATGTGTTAAGAATGTTGAAAAGGATGGAACAATTCATTTTAATAAATCCATACTGATAACAATTCATTTTTCGAGATGCTACTAACAATATTAGCTGGTGATAAAAAGGCACAGAAAATGATCGACTCACTTGAACAGATATATTATCAAAAAGATTCATTTTTCAATAGAGCTTTGATGAGATGATTGCGTGAGAAAAATCAGTAGGAATGAAACGATTTACTTGAATTGACCCATAATAATAATAATTCATTTTTCGAAATGTCGCTGCTGATGTGATCGAGTGACAATCATGCATTTGAGATGATCGACTCATTTGAATGAGTCGGTTATTCTAACCATTCATTTTTCCTTTAATCTTTGACGAAGTCACCTATGGGGGAAACGTCTCTCAGAACAGTGTAATTTACTTGAATGGATCTGTACTTGAAAAAATTCGATTTTTAGTTTAGCTTGATTCATTGAATCCAGTTAACATGGGCACGATGATATGAGCCCAAAAGTGGAATAGAATCCTTGTGGCTACATGCAATTCAATGGTCAATGCACCATCACTCATGGAGCTAAACAAAAATTATTTCTTTCAAAGTGAGTGATAGATTGGAATGCTGACCTCTTCATACAAATTCATTGACCAATAGGTGTTTCTACTAAATCAAGCATTTAAGTTCTTTTCGTATTGAACCAAATACTTGAATGAGCCGTTGTCATAAAAATTCATTTCGTGAGGATTCTCGATTGATACGGTGAACCAACATGCACACTTCACATTTGAGCAAAATAAAAGCATGAAGCCATGGTTAAAGCAATTCAAGTGTGCTCAGTTTTTCCATTATATATTTTACTGATACATACTGTTTCTAAGTCAATGAAAACGTGAATAGATACTTGGTTGCAACCATTCATTTTTGGCTGTATCCTTTTCTGATTGGATGGAGTGAAACGAGCTACTTCGGAATGGACAGAGTACTAGAATGTAGCCATGGTTATTAAAATTCAAATTTCCAAAGTTTTTTCTTTAGAAAATTCAGTGACAATTCTTGCTTTTTAGTGAGCCACGTAAAGCAACTAGATTATTGTTAAAGTAATTCAGTTTTGAGTGAACTTTGCTAATCTAACTCAATAGCATATGTATCTCAGTTGTAAACGACATTGTCTAATGACGATTTTGTTTTAAGAATTCATTTTTTAAGAGATCTGCACTGATTTATTAGAGTAACACACAACTTTGTAAAGTGAGCAAGAAATTCCCATGAAGTTCTACTTATAGCACTTCTATTGCCATAAAGTCCTTCCTTATCGAAGACAATGATAAACGATACTTCAAAGTGAGCGATGTACTTGAACTGAACCATTCTCATTATAATTCAGTCGTCACACGACTGCTATCAGTGAGATCAAGTGAAACAGTAAGCGTACAGTTGAGCCATACGGATGAATGAATCGTAGTTAAAATAGTGCATTTATCGAAAGCTTTTTGGCGATGAAATGATCCCACATATTTTCTTAGAGAATGCAGAGTATACTGAAATGAAATCTTGGTTATAAAAATTCATTTTTCTAAACACTTGTATTGTCGTAATGAACTCTTGTATTTCCCTTGACGGTGAGTACTGGAATTGAATGAAACTGTACTGTAACCATTCAAATTTATAAGGGACATGTGCTGATGAAATTAAGCGTCCTACATCGCAACAATTTGAGTGAAAAATTAGTATATATCCATTGTTGTAGTCATTCATTTATGGATCGGTGGTGGGTATTGTAATCTATTGATTCCTGTCATTCTCAAGCTAGAAAGAGTGGTGGATGGACCAATGGTTGTAGCAATTCAATATTTCAAAAATCTACCGTTATAAAATTACCTTATACATTTTGATTCAATATTGACAACGTACTTGAAGTAATCTTTAGTCATAACCATTCATTTTCGGCGCAACTCTTCTTGTGATCCTCAAGTGACAGACGTTGGAAAAAAGTTAGGCATTGATTGGAATGAATGGTTTTTCATAAAAGTTCATTTTTAGACAAATTATCAGTATTGGCATGTGTGTTGACGTCTTTCTGCGAAGAAAGGGACATAATCGGATGTGGGTATAGTTTGAAAAGTTCAATTCTCGAAAGGTCTTTCATGAACGAAGCAACCGTCGTGCTTTTCTACACAGTGAGAAACACGCTTGAATGAATCTTTAGTTATAACCATTCAAATCTATCAAAATATTGGTTAATGATATATACTGGAATACATCGCTAGGGGTTGAGCAAGATATTATCATGGATCAGTTGTGATAGAATTTCATTTATCGAGAGACATAGTGCATTTTAATTCATTAATAGGTTTTTCTCATTAGTGAATGAAATATCTGGTTCAAGTCTTGCTTTTAACATTTATATAATCAGAAGATCTTTCTACATGCAATCAAGTCTCATATTTGCTTTCACGCTGAGTAGCAAATGTGAACAAATCTCTAATTAAAATAATTCACGTTTCACGACATCATGTTTGTTGTAATAGAATGATATTCATTGGTGCCAGATAAACAATCCAAGTGAAGAAATTGCTAATTATACTCATCGGTTTTTCGAGTTCTCGTTATTGAGGTAATCGAGTGGCACATTTTGTTGCACAGTGAATAGTTCATCTGAATGGATCCCTTATCATAGCAATTCATTTTTTAACAGAGACTAGTCGGTTTAGTGGAGCAAGACGTATGATTGAGAGATGATTGAGATACTAGTATAGGATACTTGCAAACACAGTTCAGCTGTCACGAAATCGTTAAGTGTGCAATGAAGGAGCGCATACTACTCGACAGTGAAAGCGATTAGAGCATAGAATCTAGCTGATAGTTATTCGATCTTCAATGAACCTTTTTTCAGAGCAATTAATTAATATGTAGCACTTTGAAGCGAGGGATAAATTTGAATGAAGCTCTCATCTTTTGCATTCGATTACTAGAACTTACTTTCTGTGCTATGAGCTGATCGATTTCGTGTTTCAGTGAGCACGATACTCTGATTAAGCCCTGTTATAACAGTTGAGTTTTTACGAAATCTTCGTACCACCTAATGAAGTATTAAACTTCGTTTCGAAACCCGTAATAAATTTGAATGGCGTCTTGGTAATAGTAATTCAAATTTCCAATGATCTTTTACAATCGAATCGGAGACACATATGTTATTTGGAAGTAAGCAGAAAAAACGAAATTGCCTCTTGTTGTAACCATTGATATTCCAAGAGACCTCTGATGGTAGAAAACAATAAGCGATACTTCTTGACATCGAGTATAATACTAGAACGAGTCTTTTGTTATAAAGATTCATCATTTAAGGAATATGTGCTTATTTAATCGATTCATACAAGTCCCAAGAACGAGAGCAGCATATTCATATAGAACCATCATTGTAGTAATCCGATTATCTACACATCATCCTTTATACAGAGAAATGATATTTCTCACTTCGAAACGATCTTGACGCTTGAATCGAATCCTGGTGGTAGTCACAATTCAAATTTTAACATTTCTATAAGTATTTAGTTAATTAAGAATCTTGTTTAAAACTGAATCGTATGGGTGAATGGATTCTTGGTCATAGCAGTTCACTTGTTGATAGACTTTCGTCGGTGGAATGGAGTCAAACATATTGCTTGTAAGTGATCATAGCACTCGAATCAATTCCTGGTGATAACTATTCAATTTTCTACAGTTACTTGCTTATGCAGTGAAGTCAAGCGTTCGTTTAAAACTGAATGATACGATTGAATGAATTTTTGGTAAAAGCAATTCACCTTTTCTAGAGACTGTTGTCACTGGACTTTAGGCACACACTGGGTTTGTAAGTGACGAACACACTTGAATGGAATTATAGTAATGACAATTCAAAATTAGCATTTTTTGACATTGAATGGAGTGATGGATCTGTCTATAAACGAGGCAGTTCTGCTGAATTGATACTTAGTCATGACAGTTCATATTTTTAGAAATCGCTACTGATAAAATAACGTGATAATGGTTGCTAAAAAAGGTTTGTAGTAATGGATTGAAGTCTTTGTTTTATCAATTCAAGTTTTACGAGAACTCTTGTGGGGGAATAAAGTAACATGCATTGAAGCCCTTGAGGAGCGTACTTGTTTTAACTCGTTGTTATATGAATTCATGGATTCTGAGATTTTAATTACTGCAGCCAAACGATAGGTTTCTGTTTGAAGGGAAACGTATCTTTGAATAAAACCATTCTTTTTTCAATTCGGTATGAAGAAGATCATCTCAAACGGAATCAAATAACTTTTTTTTGTTGGATGTAAACAATAAATTTGAATGAATCCATACTCATAACGATTCATTTTTTTTCAAGACCTACTTTAATGCGTGACTCTGATGGTCGACGAAAGAATGAGAGGAATAATTCTGAAAGAGTTATTAATTAGAGTAGCTCATTAACTCGAGATCCATCTCTTTGTACTCTGGAATAAATCATCTTTCGAAAATGGCAGAAGTATTCGAACAGGTTCTTAATTATACGAATTCATATTTTGGGATTCTCTTTGAATGTAAAAATATTACAGACATCACTATGTTTTGAGTACAGTACTGGTATGGATCCTTTGTTGTAACAGTTCATTTGTGACGTAGTCTTCGCTAATATAACAGAGCAATAGATTTCATTGTGAGGAAAGATAAATACCCAGATAAAGCTCTTATCTTGACACTTCAACATCCCGAAATCACTTGTTGATATACATAAGGTAATTATACTCAAACGCAGTGAATGAAACTGTTGAATAGACACTTACTCGCAAGTGTTCACAAATTTAAATAACAATGAAAAATCAATGAAAGGACAATACTTGATTCTATGTCAGTACTATTCATAGAAGAAGTAGTTCGGTTCATTCATCAATGAAATAATCGTCAGCATTTTTATGAATTCAGTTGCTTATGCAAAAACTCTTGAGTCATTAGAATGGAAGATTACTGGGAACGATTCATAAGTACTGTGTTCTCTTTTAACCGTATTAGCCGACATGATGTATAAAGACGAAATAATTCTCTTGGAGAAACCATTTGTTTGTTGCAATAATTTACTTTGCGGTAACTCATAATTTTATCCCATTTTAGAATCGAATAGGATGTTTCAAGGATTTTTGAAGAGATTCATACTGAGAATTATTCGTATTCGNTGTCCAGACGTTCGATGCATTTGATCAGAAAATTTCAACCGGTTCAGGTGTAGTTATTTGATTTCTACCAGATTCATAGTATAAATCAAAACATTGACCTTTCAGGGCTGCATTCGTTTAGGATGTCCAAAAGTAAACACAGCGTTTTATGTGAATAGTAAAACAAAAATGATGTTGTCAACCTCAACCAAAATATCCTTACCTTCCGTTTCGGAGATATTTCATTTTTTATTTAGGATCTGAAAGTGAATATGGTTAAAGATTAATCTATATTCCAATCATCATCAACCACATCCAAACCCAAACCTTGATAATTCATTGTGTTTGTTTGACAATGGGAAAAATAGCATATTAGCTCATGGAGCTCAGCGAGAAATATTGAATATGCAAAGCGAGCATTTTTGTCATCAAAAAAGACCTAGGAAACCTAGAGAAAGTGTTTCTTTAACCGTTGACAATCATATTGTCGATATTATGAATCATTGTGGAGGCCTTTTCTTCAGCTTAGACCTATAAGACAAATAGTTCAATCGATCGTTTTTTCTATGGCATGAAATTACGTGGTCATTAAAGTAGATGAATTTCTCAGTAAGCTAGATGATAAGTAAGATAAATAATCAGTAAAACGAATACGAATGATCAGTAATGAAATTTTCAGTCTACGCCCCTCCCCTCCTTTCCCTAGAACAGAAGCTGATCCTCGAAGTCAATACTGAATGATTTCCGTGGATTCTTCATGAATTACGAATCCATGGGAAATCCATATGATCTTAAACCATAATGTGTTCTGAAATTAGCTACATGCGGCAAAGTGCCCTACGTTAAACGCCATGTAGCTGCATCAATGAAGCCATATCAGAAGCGGCCGATAGCCACGCTTGCCGAAGTTTCTCGCTGTCTAATTGGATTCCTTTGGGTTCTCGTGGATTCTCCAAAGATTCCCAACGAATTTTCCATGAGTTCCTCATGAATTTCGAATCCATGGAAATCAGTCAGTACAGACTTTGAGGGTGGGATTCTTTTCTGGGAGGAGTGGACTGAAAATTTCATTACTGATCATTTAATCGTTTTACTGATCGTTATTATTCGTTTTATTGATCACTTTTCTTACTGATCATTTCATCTATTTTACTGAAAATTTCATCGATTATACTGACCAAATATTTTGTTGCCTATTTTCTATTTGCAGTACAAAGAATCACGTTTTGAAAACATAGAAAGATGTCATTTGAAGTTGTTCACAAATGATACCATAAGTCGTAACGATGCATGGCATACATTAATGGGATATTGACAGAAATAAAATTCCCTCTGAAACCAACTCGATTTTGTGGAGAATCAATAAGAATTTGTTTCAATGATTAGTTCAGACAGAAAGCAAGTCACTGCAGATACAGTCACACATATTCTGCTCTTTCGAGATGTAAAAGCGACTCGTTTCTATCAACAACACAATTTTAACAGACGCTAAAAGAGAAGAAAAGAAAAAACGAAGAGATGGTTTTCTGCGCACAGTTTTAAAAGAAAGAAAAATAAAGCATGTAGTCAGACGAAGTGACAGGACTATATTCTAAACTCTTTTTGAGCAGCCAATGCGAGCAAAAGATGTGAAGGGATAATGCAAGAAAGAAAAGGGTATTTCTTTATTTCAGAAACATGCAGATGTATTTAGAGACACGTAGAAATACATAAGCACAAGAAAATACAGAAATAAACTTGGCTCGTTTGAGAGAATAGGATAGGAGAAACCAAACCGTGAATATCTCAGTATTCCTCGTCATGTTCATATCGCGTGTAAAAGATCAACAGAGACGGTGTTTTGAAGCCTACTATCGGGAAATAAGTATTGAAATCGAAATTCAAACAAATATTGGAAATATAATTTAAGTTAAATGACCCAAAACAATGAATACACCTGACACTCTATCTACGATGCTCTACAAGGCTCTGGAAAACTCTGCTTTTTGGATTCGACATAACATATGTATGGATTCGATAAGATTTATTCAGAGTCATAACATGGAATCCATGTGAAATCGAGATCTTATTTCTGAGGAACAGGATGTTTACGTGTTTTTCTATCAGGCCTGACAAAATACTCAAACTTTCGATTCTTCGGTATGACTTTGTTCCTTTAAATACTCCAGGCTTTTATGGTTAACACCTTAAATTCAGTGTTTTTTATGACACAGCATTGCTTTTTTTATTGTTTACAAATGAAGCGAACCTCTGAATATGTCTTCTGACCTTCTATGGATACATGCGCTTGAGAAGTATATGGCTAAAGTGTATGCAAGTCTCAATATTCTATGGTGATACTCTTTAATATTAAAGCACTAGCTCCAAATTATTAATGCTATATGTGCGATGGGTGGTAGCACTATTTATTAATCTTTCAGAAAAACAAAAAATAGCACTGGATAGTTTCAAGTTACTTTTGTTTTTGGTTGTTTGCCTCTACAATTATTTTGAACTAAGGGTTTATAAAATCCAATTCTTCCACTTTGCTTCAGTTGATAGAAGCAGGATTTGGAGTGGACTTCGACATTGACTCTAATTAGAAGACGCAGCGTTTCAAATTCAAACCGATCCTAATTTTAAATCGAGTCAACTACTGTCAAATCAATTCCAAACACTGGTTTAGACAGAAACTGAATATGATAGAAATCGAATTTCCTGAATCCGAGGGCAAGAGCCTTCGGCATTGCCTGGATAAGAATAACAATGAATGATGATGAAGTTGGAGTCAGTTACTCTATAAATGATTTTATGTCTATAAACAAAAACTATACATTTTTATTCGTTTGTTATTGATCTGTTAAAATTGGTAAGGATCATTGTTATTATTCGCACACACACACACGCCGAAAACTTCACTATCAGATACTAAATGTCTCTAATTTACTCCATGATGTTATTGATATGCGAACGAAACGGTTGCATATTAATCATTCGAGAGTTTACATTAATTTAATACTACTGTTGTTTTGACCGTTGAATTTTTGAATAGTTCTTTCATGAATATCTATTGAAAAAGTCAATCAACTATTTGAATCCAATCACTGTCTAACTGATTCATTTTTATTAAACATCGTGCTTCAAATAAAATAAGCTAATTATCCTTTTCGTAATCAAATATATTGGAACGGAGTGCTTCTACAGATAATTCATCAGACATACTACCTTCATTGATGAGTTTCATTGTTGTTAGCTGTCAGATAAAAGAAAATTAATTAATATGAATTTACTTGGAATGATTCGAAGGACATGAAATTGTTTCTCCTGATGTTTATTGAATATATATTCATATGAAGTAAAATAAGAGAATATAATTATCTTCAGAATCAGTCGTGTACTATGGATTATTCAATCAAAGTCTCTGAAATCAGAGATTACTTCAGAATAAAATATCTGAATATGATCTTTATGATGACTAGTCAGGTACCATGCACCCTTGAATCTTTCCTTTTACTATCATTGATTGATACAGTGTAACATATTTGTACGTAACTTTGCTTTGCATCGTTCACATAATACATGCTGCCTCATCTTGAATTTCACGGACACAGTTGAATGAGAGTGAAATATTTGAATATAGCTATGGTAAAGACAATTCACAAACCACATGTATTGTTCAATTTTTAGTCTTACGGTAGTTTTTGTTTGAGATCGGAATAATTGAATATAATCCTACTATAAATAATTCTATTATGATTCGATCCTCAAACGTGCCCGTTTCAGTTGATTTTAAGCATAGACTTGCGCGGCAATGAACAGATCTATTGTTATTGCTATTTTCCTTTTGTCCTGACTTCCATCACAGAATTCATCATTATTATTTTATTTTATTAATGTTGTATATATGAACAGATAACTAGTGGTTCAAACTATTCACTTCAACCTTGATAACCTACAGTTTAATTGAAAGCAGTATTTCAATGCTATACATTCAGTGTATCAGAACACATATGTTATTCTAGTAGGAATAATTTATTTACTTCAGGATTAGTTCATACAGGATGAATTTCCGCATGAAATTCTCTGTGATTTAGATAATTGAAAGCTTTCTTGCTTGTAACTAGCCATTCTCGATGCCGTGATTATTCGACACATAATCCTTGTATCGAATTTGGTTTCGAGCAACATTTCTGAATGAGAATTTTATCGAAGATGTTCCACAATCCTATGAATTATTATACTTCATGCGTGTTAAGTCTTTAATTCAACAGTGTTGACATACTCGAAAACAATTCTATTAATATTTATTCAATTTTGTGATGACTTTATTCTTCTAATGACGAAAGAATTATACTTCCATAGCGAAATATATATTTGAGAGGACGTATTGTTGCATTTGTTCATATAGCTGATGATTGGTATTGAGCTTTCAAACTTCATAATTAGTTTGAAGTATTGAATACTCATTGAACAAGATAATTGTTAAGCAGATTCAAGGAATAGAAAATTGCCGATTCATTGACGCTTACTAGAGTTGACTGTGATAGAAGCATTAATCATGAACATCAATGTTGCTTTGACTATTCATGCAATATGAAATCAATGATATGATGCTGTGTTCATGGCAAAGAATCAAATTTACGATTGGTACGAACAAATTTTAGTTAAAGACCATATTATTAAAAACTATAATAGACATTGGTCAAGAGACATCAATCACGCTATGCTCTTGTTTAACTGCTTCATAAGTCATTAACAAACGTTTTAACATAGACTTTTGATGTTACTTCGTAGCAATCTTATCTTTAAAGACACTTGTGTCATTTGCACTTATGAAAAGGTCCTGCTAGCTTTTGACAATCTTATATAGCACAAGTTCTGCTAAATTTCAGGTTGCTTTCATGTAACATAAACTTAGCGGTTAAAGTTTCAGTATGAAAAGCGGAATTCGTACGAAATTAATAATCTATAGTTGAGAGTATGTGCTAAGTTGGCTCTCGGCTTCTCATAATTTCGGTTACTTCATTACGTAGTACTTTTGCTGCACGTAAATGTCTTTCTTTTTGTATATTTTAACCTTTATCTTCATAATAAACTATCACTTTTTTGTGTCTCAACATTATCAATAAATATTGCACATGAAACTAAACGAAATAAGTGCAAAGTAATACCACTAGTCGTTGTATATGCTAGACCTTTTATGAGTCTTATTATGGTAGCCAGAAGATCATTACTAGCGTCATTCAGATTTCCAAAACAGATATTTAGTGAGATATTTCACCAGATGAAGATTGATCGGAAACACCAATAAGCCATCGAACAGTCAAAGTTCTTCTTTTTTTTGTTCTAACTAAAGCATTAGTTTAATAAAGCATCTTGTCGGGAGATTTATCATATAATTTTCAATGAATATCTTAGATCAGTAGGTGGCACATCATTGAATCAGTTCTCTGTCGAGTTTTCAGTAATCTAGTGCAGTTTTTTTTTGATAGAATTTTATTTAAACTACACTATACAAAATAAACGTAGAATACTACACCCTACTTCTCTAGGGAAATTTGGGTATTTTGAAATAGAAAGGGGCTATGGCAAGTTAATTAAAAATGGTTTGCTATTCTATCCTTTCAGAAAAATGGTTTATTATTCTGCGGTCATTGATTTTTTTGTTCAATCTGTCCATAATAAGGTATCATTCAGTGAAAATAGACAAGATGCAGACATGTTTTGACTTCCCAGTTCGATCTTTTCGGTCACCAGATCCTATAGCAACCGGGAGGAATAACACAGAAAAGTGCTGTATCCTGCAGTAAAAGAAATAAGATCGCTAAAATATGACAACAGTGTTCTGTCCGAAAATGATTTGGATTTTCTAATAAATTCCGGTTGGTTCCTGCACGAGAGAAGAAGAATGGACTGTAGGACCGGCGGAAGTATGTATGCACTTGAGTATGTTCAACTTGTTTTGCTTCATGCCTTCAGATTTCTTGACCCCGATTGCCTTTGGCCAAGCATTACGGAAAATCTGATTCTTCGCAAAAACGTATTTCCTTGTCTTTAAGAACCCAAAGTCAAAATTTTGAAATTCTGACTTCAGGTTCAAATTTCCACTATCACTGTACTCCACATAAAAAACTTGTTACCACAGCCCCATTGGGGGGGGGNGGGGGGGGCTAGGGGTAAAACGTGGAACTCACGTATTTATAACTTGATACTACTGATAGAAAATACAGAAAAAGTACTATCACGAAATTTCCTTGCATCTTCTTTCTCTGGTGGGCGCCTTATTTTCATTTTTATTGTTGCTATTCGCCCGTTCGTTTCCATTTTTCGTTGTTCATGTTTCTTAATTTAACATTTTTCTTATTATAGCATTGCAATAAATGGCGAATAACACCAATATGTGACCATAGTATAATGCTGATTGTTATGTCTGTTATGAATTAATACACTGGTTTCTATGGTCTTTAATGGGAGAGGGAGGTGTGGATGTCCGTAACCAGGGACTATGTCTGTAACTGGGGGGTGGGGATCATTAAAAACTCACTATTTTCTTCGAAAACGTATGTGAGTTCCACAGAATATGCTTTCAAATTTAATATATCTATCATGCAAATAAATAGGTTAATATTAATACTAATTAACCACATAACATTTGACATGATATATGTATAATATTGACAAGCTATTGTTCTGCAACGAGAAAACAGCGGCCGAATGGTGAAAATAAATAGATGATTAAAGTAATACTAAATATAAATCGCTATGTCATGTCGTCTGTAAAAAGTCTAAGTCTGAGTTGATAGTCAAGTACATGAAACATTTACACGAATACACGTCAATTGATATTGAAAGATAAAAATACTAGCAAACTATTACAGCTTATTTAACATAGCATCATTTTAATTTGTATTCTCTATTTTTCAACCTCAATATATAAATAAAATAAATGAAACGTCGGTGAAATTAATTTCGCATTGCTTTGAATCAAATATTTTATTTAGAGCATCAATTTATATTTGATTTTAAGACTTAGTGGATTGCTGAAAAGTAAGAATTGAGATTAGCAGATTGATTTGTATGGTTAACATATAGGCCGATCCATTTTCATCTAATTAATCGCCAAGATTTCGAAGTAAAAGCTGAGGCATATTTGGTCAAATCAGAATCAAATGAAGTTTTAAACATAAAAAATGACGAAAAGTAATCGTAAAATGAATTCAAAGAAATGATTGAATCAATCAATCTTCTATTCAACGAATTGAAAAAACATGAATCGTTGGATAGTCAAACAATTGAAAAATGACGTCCTGATATCCATAAAGTCAAACTTCCATATTTCTATTTTTTACAAGGTTTTTCCAAACTAAAGAAGAACAAATACATTTAATTATGGTATTTATTCGTTTTTCTCTCTCTGGATGGGATTAGAAAAATGCAATATCAGAGTACTTTCTATTATCTCACAATGTAGTGCAACATGGAATATTGGTGGTTTTTTGAATCATTTACTACGACCATTCGTTGAAAAACTAAATCATGATGGGTGTGAGTGTGGGTGTAGTTCTTTATTAACACTCACATCCACACCCTCAAGCACAAACCGTATATTCTATGATAATCTATTCTACTTAAAAAGGGATTTTCCGATGAAAAATACCTTTCTTTTAAAAATAAATCAATTTTTTCACGAAAATATAATTTTTCGAAAAAATACATTTCTAGTGACGTAGCTTGGTTTTTTGTGGAAAAACCATTGTTCTCAGAGGAAAAAACGTCAAATTCATATTGATTCTTAACACCCACGATATATAGTGTCCACTAAAACATTCATCTAAAATTTCGATTTTTTTCTTACCAAACTTGGAATTCTGAAGGAGGGGGGAGGTAGTCTTAAATCTTATTCACGTGGAACAAATTGAACACTTTAGAAGTTGAAACATTTCTAAAGATAGATATTCGTGAAAAAATCTTAATGTTCTTTTTTGAATGTTAATTGGAACAAGTGTACCATATTTACATGATTGTATTGAAAATCAATATGGCAAATTGTATAGTCGATTTTATCATTCCGTTCTATTCGTAAGTATACATTAGTTTATGTTGCCGGTCATTCGAAATCAGCTTTAATTCAAGCTAAATGTCAATGACATTATGTCATTGTACATCGGCTGGCGATTTCAGCAAGAATGAATTACTCTTGAATAGCATATCTTGTTAATGATTATTCATTATTATTTGATGAAACTCATGTACAATATTTTTTCAATTATCATCGTACTCATAATATGTGATATTCAATCGATCAGTCTATCTATGACAAATTTCGTCTATAATTGTTGGATTTTATACATCTGCAACGTTGGCTTTGCGATCAACTTCAGAAATTCGGCGATCAAGAACATTTAACTCATTTGCATCATATCTATGAATTAAGTCCAAGATATCGATTTGTTCAAAACTTCCATCAACTTTGGTCTAATTATTTTAGTAAACATTCAACTTTGTCTAAAGAAAAATTAAAGATGCATCTCACGAACAAGCATCTTCTTACATTGAATACTTCATTGACGAAACAGAAATCTGTTTAACTCATTCAATCATAGATACATCGAATGATTCACATTTCATTATTATTATTATTTTAACTTGATTTTCTATAATAACTCTTTTGCGATACATTCACATTGTGACAATTGTTTCTTTCTCATCTTCGAAATTGCTCATTTTTGCCGAGTCGGGAGCATTTCGATGACTGGTGTAATTAATGATATTTATGCAAACGATCGATATCTTGTCGCCTGGAGGAACTGCAGAAAAACTCTCTGCTATCTCATGGTTTCAGGAGATGTTGATAAAAATGTTGTTGTTATTACAGCATCTTGCTTGTAATCTGCAATTAGTTTCTCATTATCGAAAACTGTACCACGATAAACAGTTCTATTTCGAACGAGAAATTTATCCAGAGTTGGATGTAATAGAAGAATACCAAGACCGAACGATACGCCCCGTATAAGGGCCGTATATCGGGCAAGGAATTACGGATCATGCCATCATTAAAATAGACCTTTTTAGGGCGGTACACTGTGAAAATACTGCCCAGTATACGGGGCCGTTAAGAGGCACAGTAATACGGGGTCGTATTGTCACGGTACACGGCCGTAAAACGGCCTATTTTAATGATGGTACGGTCCGTACTTCTGCGCCCGATATATGGCAAGTATACGAGGCGTATATGGATTGTATCGTTCGACCTGGGTAGTAATAGCTTCTTTTTACTCTTGTGTTTGAGTAAAAACTGGACAACTCACTAGTGTACATAACGCTTTAATCGGTAGTAAGTGTTTACAGCTGAATGTAAATTTATGCGTTCGTTGAATTCTTGACTTTTGGTACAGGTCTGAATGATAGGTAACGGACTTCTTTCTGGCGGGCTTCGTTGAAAGATTCCCTATTATTATTCAAAGCTTCGTTAATAAGCATGAGTTTTAAAAATGTTTCATTTATTGTATCTAGTTTACTCGATATACTCACAAATAATTTTGTTTTTTTATCTAATTCCTGATGAAAGTTCTTGGCTATATCGATAGCCTTATCATTTTTATTAATATTCAAGTGCCAGCCAGACTGCTCTAATCTATTTTGTCTACGTAGAGCATTGTGAAGATCATAAGAACCACCGGAATAAATTTCCGTACGTAGTCTTTCGAAATCTGATTCGTGTGATGTACCTTATGGTTCATCAATTGTTATCAATGGTGAGGCGGGGCTGCTTCTTCTAATAGCATGAAACACAGTTATGAAGTAGTTCGACATTGTTGATAACAATTGGCATGCACCCATCTTGTTCATTCAAAACTTTCACAGCTAAGTAAAAGTTTTATAAACGCTTTCAAAAATCTTGTTTGACTACTAGATGTGGCTTATTGAGTCCTTACTAACCAGCTCGCAGAAGGCTGATAACAAAAAAAAAGGTGCTCCTATATTTATTTTTTGTTGCTCTATCACATAGATACCAAAAGCTCATTTTTCAGAATCAAATAGTGTTTATGTAGACAATGACTGTATATGGCCACGTAACAACAGTCGGTCGCTAGGAGCCAAAATTATGGTAAAATTCATTTTTGAAATTCGATCATCCAAGTGTACTTTCTGTGTCTGCTCGTTTATTCAAAGTTTATGCATGAAAGAAATGAATCAAATGTTTGTGAAGTGCTTTTACACGACTTTTTCCAAGTTGAAATATCCTTTTTCGCGGAAAAACTCAAGTATATTAGTCTTCAGGGTATGATGGCTATGTGACGTTTGGTATTTTCGGATGTAAGTATGCAAGTTGATATACATCCTTCATTCCTCTATATTCGCATCCATATTCAAATCAATTATAACTTTGTATACCATTTGTGTAGAATTTCGAGTCTCGCGTAGTAAAGCCTTACCGAAAAAATATATTTCAAGTGGATAAAGCCGCCATGTAAAAGCACTGTAAATATGTAACTTTGAATAATTTATTGCACGCATAAACTTTATGAATAAAAGAACAAACATAGCATATTGCATTTGGACGATCGAACTCGAAAAATGAATTTTCCAACAATTTTGATCCATTAATGTTGGCTGTTACCAAATTGCAATATTCATCCGGCAAGGATTTAAAAATCGTAACAAAACGCACAGCGCTGAAGTATTAAAGTAGAAGCGATTCATTATCTTTTTGGTTCGTAGTACAGAGTGTAATAGGTGAGAGCAAAAGTTTCAAATCTTCAAAAGCAATGTGAATTAGTTTTTATTGGATGCAGATTTTGAATATGAACTCGAACTCAATATTCCCATTTGGTCTTATTCTAACATGATCCATCAGTTGGGATCATATTAGACTTAAACCAAAGACTGAATTCAAACGATAGCCAAAATGCTGGGCATCAATCACAGCTAAATTTGAAAAAAAGTGGTACTCTAGTTTTGAACAAAAGTCACGCTGATACTTGAACGTACATGAAATCCCTATTTGAAAATCTAATTCTAGCCTAATATCTACTACACATTCGTCGCACTTACACTACAGACTCTTTTCTACATGTTCGTTAATGTATTGAAAGAAACAATTGAGGAGGATCCTAGGACAAAATGCTAGTAGAAGTTCATTTAGTTTTGAGTTGAGGCCGTGTGTTTTGTGGAGTTCCTGATGAGCTATGAAAATCTTTTACAGAATTCTAGCAGCTATCTTACTATTAAGAAGATAGTGTGCTTTTACTATATTCTAGTTTTAAAAAATACCATGGTTTCNAGCTTAGCAATGATCGTTACACGTATTAATCTATTTAAATAATAAAAAAGACCCTACCAACAGAATCATATGAAATTTTAGATATTACCACAAAATTTTAGGAATAACTGAAATTTACTTTTTAGGAAGTTTAAACATACCTCAATTTTTCTAAGTATGAAGTCACAACTTTGTTCTTTGAATTTTTCTTCGACGGCAAACGTTTTTTCTTTGTTGACAATAAATAGCACATTTCACCTGGTTTCTATCTAGAATAGAGATGCCAAAAACAGAGGAGAGCGAAAAAGAAACCTGACAGTCAAATTTATTACATTCCTTTTTCTGGATTCAAAAGAATAGCTTTTTTACTTTGTTTTGTTGCAAGTACAATATAAACATGGAACTAGAAATTTTTTCGGTTCGGAGAGACTTTATTCTTACCTTCTCACGTGCTTACAAAATAAGATTAGGGCGTAAGTGTAAGTGTTGGAGATCAATGCGAAGCTTCCACGAAGAGCAATCAGGAAATAGATATTTAAAAACCAATCGAACTCAATCGAAATTTCATCCATCATCATTCAAATAAATAGGCATCCATTTAAGTGATCAGTATAATAGCTGAAAGTATCAGTATAAAATATGAGAATGACCAGTATAAATATTGAACTACCGGTACCAAAAGTACCAGTAAAAAAATTAAAAGTGATCAGTATTTTAAGTTTAAGTACCGGTAAAAAAATTAATTTTTATCAGTACAAAATTTAGTTTTGATTAGTAAATTATTTAATTTCGATCAGTAAGAAAGAAAAAATTGATCAGTAGAAGAAATTTTTTACCAGTACAACAAAATGAAAAAAAAAAGTAAAATAAGAATAATAAGAAATTTTAAGATCAAAATAAAAACCATGAAAATTAGAATGAGAATTATTGTAACAATAAAGCAGCTTTAGCCTTTGCTGGTCTTCCTCGTTTTCTTTTTTCGCCGATTTGAATTGTCTTTGCAGGTGAGGGTGGTTTACAATGTTTCAGACGAATAGCCATGCCAACAATATGTTTGCATAGATAATTTTTTAAGAAAGCTGGACAATTACATTTCCATGCCTTGCAATGTGCATCATTTTCCACTTCCAAACACCAAATATCGAATGATTTTTTGAACTGATTGAATGTTGTCCATTTTCTCTTGTATTTATTAAAATCACCTTGTGTAATTGATTGTAAGTTTCCAGCCGGTATATAATATTTTTGCGAAGAACCATTTTGAATACCAATAACATTTTTAGATGACTTCGCCCATTGATATGATAACGTCCATAATTTTAGAGATATTGTAGTTTCTGTTGCAAAAATTTTAGCATCAACTGATGTTGGATCTCGTTCAATTGACCAGTTATTGATGATATTCGAAGCAATGGTCAAAAAACGTGATAAGATATGGCGTTCTCGAAATGTTCCATCGTCCTTAATTGTTCTATTTGTTGCCTCTAGGCCGTTGTTTGTACTTGGTGTATATAACTGTATACCCTCATACCAACCATCATTCAATTGTAGCCATTCATGATCGAAATAATTTTAAAAGTCTATTATTGATTGATTGTATTGCTTGTTATTCATTTTCCATTTTTTCATAAATAACGATGATGCTAATTTGAAAACATGTATAGAATTGGATAACTGCAGCATCTCAATATCTTCCAATAATTCTTTTCTAATGTTTTTATCATCTATATGGCAAATTCGATTTTCAATTTTTCTTTTCATATGCGCCCAGCACATGATTTCACTATGTGAATCATTGAATACATTTCTGAAACCATTTTTGATGGCATCAGCAGCATCGGATACAAGTGCTATTGGTTTTAATAAAGGTTTATTAATTTTTTGCATTCCGATTTGTAAGCTATTGAAAATAAATTAAAAATCGGTTGTTCGTTCATTTGAACAAATTGCTATTCCAAATGGATGGAAAACTTTATTCAAATCACTCGTTCCGATAACTAGTACTGGAAAACCTTGCCATATAAGTTTGTAAGTAGCATCTGCCTGTATATATTGAGCCATGGATGCAATATTAAGTAACTGAACTGATGATATGAATATACGAAATTTATTGGTATCCTCATCTTCATCTTGGTCATCTTGTTTTTCTTCACCTTCATAAAATATTTGATATGATACAACAAAACATTCGTTTTTATCAAGTGGAATACTTTCATTATTTTCGCACCAATGTTGCAGTTCACCTAAACTAATATTATATGAACCAAGTTTCTGTTTTCTATAGTAAACAAGATAATTGTTTAACTGCACAGATGTTGGAACATTCATTTTCCTTGATTGAAGAGCATGGAGGATTAATTTAGGTTTTTTAACACCATCATTAAATAGATCTTCTATGCATTTCCTAACATCACGATCAATACTGCGAACATTATCATTGTGATGCTTATGTTCCACACTCGTTTTATACAGAGTTATCTTGTCACTATCTGAGTGATACAATAAATAAACACTTGCAGG